>JARQOC010000003.1:558002436-558060798 GCA_033576535.1 Allobates femoralis
TTAAACATGTAACAGGGCAATTTAACGGCAATAAGTTGCTAGAATGAAGTTGCCAGGTTTCTCAACATGTCGGGAAGCCAGGCAATGTTGCTCAGGCAATCTGCTAGCATTGCTCTGTGTAACCCACAATAGCAATGTTGAAAGCAACGTCCCCTATTCACTTCAATGATTTGCATAGGATGCTGGGTTGAGTTTAACCCTGCCAGCGAAAGTTGCTTTCAACATCGTAGCTGAGTTGCCGGAGAGATCTCTGCGTGTGACTTCTCCAAAGCAATCTTGGAAAACTGCCAAAAAAGTGCATGCTCCCGAGTTGCCAGTAATGTTTCTGGCAATGTTGCTACGTGTGATGGTACCTTTAGGTTCCAAGCTACAGAAGTGGAATCTCCTAGCAAGCAATATTTGGATTTCTATGTTCTGCAACTATGATGAAGATCTTGTTCAATACTTATTCAGGTTGATATTGTGGCATTCAATATTAAGAGTTTAACCCCTTCAAGACCCAGCCTATTTTGGCTTTCCTGACCTGGCCATTTTTTACAATTCTGACCAGTGTCCCTTTATGAGGTAATAACTCTGGAACGCTTCAACGGATCCTAGCGATTCTGAGATTGTTTTTTCGTGACATATTGGGCTTCATGTTAGTATTAAATTTAGGGCGATAATTTTTGCGTTTATTTGTGAAAAAATAAAAAATATGGCAAAAATGTAAAACTTTTTGCAATTTTCAAATTTTTTTTTCTGCTAAACCAGAGAGTTATGTGACAAAATAGTTAATAAATAACATTTCCCACATGTCTACTTCATATCAGCACAATTTTGGAAAAAAAAAAATTTTTGTTAGGAAGTTATAAGGGTTCAAAGTTAATGAGCAATTTTTCATTTTTCAACCAAAATTTACAAAACCATTTTTTTAGTGACCACATCACATTTGAAGTCCCTTTGAGGGGCGTACATGACAGAAAACACCCAAAAGTGACACCATTCCAAAAACTGCACCCCTCAAACTACTCAAAACTACATTCAAGAAGATTATTAACCCTTCAGGTGCTTCACAGGAACTAAAGAAAAGTGGAAACAAAAAATAGATATTTTAATTTTTTTTATCAAAAATGTTCTTTTAGCCTCAATTCTTTCATTTTCTCATGGGCAACAGGATAAAATGGATCTTAAAATGTGTTGTGCAATTCTCCCGAGTACATCGATACCTCATATGTGGTCATAAACCACTGTTTGGGCGCACGGCAGGGCTCAGAAGGGAAGGAGCGCAATTTGAATTTTGGAGCTAATTTTACATTCAAAAAGTGAAATGGCGCTCCTTCCCTTCTGAGCCCTGCTGTGCACCCAAACAGCGGTTTATGACCACATATGAGGTATCGATGTACTCAGGAGAAATTGCACAACAAATTTTACGATGAATTTTATCCTGTTGCCCATGTGAAAACGAAAAAATTTAGGCTAAAAGAAAATTTTTGTGAAAAAAAAGTACTTTTTCATTTTCACAGATCAATTTGTAAAGCACCTGGGGGTTCAAAATGCTCATCACCCATCTAGATAAGTTCTCTGGGGGGTCTAGTTTCCAAAATGGGGTCACTTGTGGAAGAGCTCCAATGTTTAGGCACACAGGGGCTGTCCAAATGCGACATGGTGTCCGCTAACAATTTGAGCTGATTTCCATTCAAATTGTTAGCGGACAACATGTCGCGTTTGGAGAGCCCCTGTGTGCCTAAACATTGGAGCTCCCCCACAAGTGACCCCATTTTGGAAACTAGACCCCCCAGGGAACATATCTAGATGTATAGTGAGCACTTTGAACCCCCAGGTGCTTCACAAATTGATCTGTAAAAATGAAAAAGTACTTTTTTTCCACAAAATGTTTTTTTTTTCATTAATTTGTGAAGCACCTGGGGGTTCAAAATGCTCATCACCCATCTAGATAAGTTCCCTGTGGGGTCTAGTTTCCAAAATGGGGTCACTTGTAGGGGAGCTCCAATGTTTAGGCACACAGGGGCTCTCCATACGAGACATAGTGTCCGCTAACATATGGAATTGTTAGCGGACACCATGTCGCGTTTGGAGAGTCCCTGTGTGCCTAAACATTGGAGCTCCCCCACAAGTGACCCCATTTTGGAAACTAGACCCCCCAGGGAACTTATCTAGATGGGTGGTGAGCATTTTGAACGCCCAGTGCTTCACAAATTAATCTGTAAAAATGAAAAAAGAAAATTTTGGGGGAAATAAAAGTACTTTTTCATTTTTACGGATGAATTTGTGAAGCAACTGGGGGGTCAACATGCTCACGACCCATCTAGATAAGTTCCCTGGGGGCTCTAGTTTCCAAAATGGGGTCACTTGTGGGGGAGCTCTAATGTTTAGGCACACAGGGGCTCTCCATACGCGACATGGTGTCCGCTAACAATTTGAGCTGATTTTCCATTCAAATTGTTAGCGGACACCATGTCGCGTTTGGAGAGCCCCTGTATGCCCAAACATTGGAGCTGCCCCACAAGTGACCCCATTTTGGAAACTGGGCGGGGGGATGCAGGGGTGCGCGATGCAGAGGTGCAGGGAAACAAAACTGCAGGAATGCAGGCCTGCAGGGTGCAGGGATGCAGGCTGCAGGGCACAGGGGTGTACGGACGCAGGGCTGCAGGGCACATGGGTGCAGGGATTGCGAGCTTCAGGGGTCCATGGACGCAGAGCACAGAGGTGCAACCTGCAGGGATGCAGGCTACATGGGTGTGGCGTGCAGGGCACTGGGGTGCATGGTGCAGGAACACAGGGCACATGTGTGCAGGCTGCAGGGCACAGGGGTGTGGGCTGCAAGGCACAGGGAGGTGAAGGGGTGCAGGGCTGTAGGGCACAGGGGGTTGAAGGGGTGTGGGGCTGCAGGGCACAGGGGGTTGAAGGGGTGCGGGGCTGCAGGGCACAAGGAGTTGAAGGGGTGCAGGGCTGCAGGGCACAGGGAGTTTAAGGGGTGCGGGGCTGCAGGGCACAGGGGGTTGAAGGGGTGTGGGGCTGCAGGGCACAGGGCATAGGGCTCCAGGGCACAGGAGGGCAAAGGGGTGCGGGGCTGCAGGGCACAGGGGGTTGAAGGGCACAGGGGTGTGGGCTGCAGGGCACAGGGGGGCAAAGGGGTGCAGGGCTGCAGGGCACAGGGGGTTGAAGGGGTGTGGGGCTGCAGGGCACAGGGGTCCAGGGACACAGGGCACAGGGGTATGGGCTGCAGGGAACAGGGGGGTGAATAGGTGCAGGGCACATAGGTGCGAAGGGGTGCAGGGCACAGAGGTGCGAAGGGGTGCGGGGCTACAGAGCATAGGGAGGTGAAGGGGTGCGGGGCTGCAGGGCACAGGGGGGTGAAGGGGTGCAGGGCACAGGGGTCCAGGGACACAGGGATGCAGGGACACAGGGCACAGGGGTGTGGTGTGCAGGGAACAGGGGGGGCGAAGGGGTGCAGGGCTGCAGGGCACAGGGGTGCGAGGCTGCAAGGCACAGGGGGGTGAAGGGGTGTGGGGCTGCAGGGCACAGGTGGCCGAAGGGGTGCAGGGCTGCAGGGACGCAGATTGCAGGGCACAAGGGTGCAGGGGCGCAGTGTTTAGGGGCTGCAGGGTACAGGGGTGTGGGGCACAGGGGTACATGGGGTGCAGTACTGCAGGGGTGCAGACCCTCATAATGGACACAGTGTGGAGCAGGCATGATGGGAGTGATCAATCTCATCAAATCACTCCCATTATCACTGGAGGGGGCTATACCTGCCCCCCTCCAGTGATGATGGGAGTGATCTGATGGGATTGATCACTCCCATCATCGCCGCTCCTGTGCCCGCGCTCCTGTCTCCTACGGACCTCCACTCCCGAGTCTCCTCTGGTCCCCGGATCTGTGCCGCTCTCCTCCAGTCCCCACATCTCTGTGCTGCACTCCTCCGGTCCCCGCATCTCTGGCCGCTCTTCTCCGGTCCCCGCATCTGTGGCCGCTCTCCTCTGGTCCTCCGCACCTGTGGCCGGTTTCCTCCGGTCCTCCCGCTCCCGGAGGAGAGTGAGGAGAGTGGGCACAGCAGGGCACAGAAGGTAGGACCGGAGGAAACATGATCGGAGCGGCCATGATGGGAGGAAGGGGCATAGCAGCATAATTACTGTGATTGGCTGCTGGAAGTTCCAGCAGCCAATCACAGTGATCACAGACGAGGGGTGGCGACGCCACCCCCCCTGTAGTAAGCCTAAGGTCCCCTGCTTGCTGTAGCCCCAGTGAGATATCGCCGACGCTGCTCACCGGGGCTACAAGACCGGGATCCCGCCATGACGTTGTGGGACGTCACAGGTCGGGAAGGCACAGATTTCTATGACGTCCCACAACGTCATAGGTCGGGAAGGGGTTAAGGGAAGTTCTGATGATAAGGCTAAATCCAGAGAAATGGAGGATCTTCATCAATTTGTCTAAAACAAAGCTAAAGCCGTCCTGTCCTGCTGCATAATGGCAATGTTCTTCCTTTAATTCTAGTTGGTTAGGGAGCCTACATGAAAGAAACATACGACAACATGAAACAGCTGCTGAGGTGCCTAAACTATGACCAACATTTGTGGCCCCTTTGTGGTGACTTAAAGGTAGTTGCCACTGCTGGTGCCTAACTATACCAAATTTTGGCTTTGGGTGACTAAGGTGTTGCCAGCGCTGAGTGTAAACTATACCAACTGTGCCTTGTGGGACTAAAGTAGTGCCTTACTGTCTCCAATGTTGGTGTCTCTCCGATATTCACTTTAGCCAATGAGATAATATTTCCTGCATCCAGCACTTATTGCCCCACATAAGATTTTGTAATCACCATTGAATACAAGCTGGAACTAATGAAAAATTTGGAACGGCAGTGCATAAAAATGCAAACATTCAAGTATCTTACTGATAAATTTCCAAGGTTGAGTGAAGCAAAAATAAAGGAAGGAGTCATTATTGAACCTCAGATTTGTAAGCTTCTTCAAGATGATGAGCTTCTTTGCTTAATGCAGGTCAAGGAAATGCCTGCCTGGCTAGCATTAACATTGGTGGTTTAATTTTTTGGGAAACTCAAGAGCAGATAACTATGAAGAGTTGATGCAAAATTTCCCCAAAGTATATAAGGATTTTGGCCTTAACATGTCCTTAAAGATTCTTACAGTTCATCTCAAGACTTCGTTTCACCAAACTGCGGAGCAGTGAGCGATGAGCACAGTGAGAGATTTCAACAAGATATTGCAGCTGTAGGAAAACAATATCAAGGAAAATGGAATCCATCAATGCTTGCAGATTACTGTAGGACACTTGTAAGAGATGACGTGGTGCAGGACAATAAGAGACCAGCAAAAAAATGGTTGTAACTGAATGAGGACCAACTTTTGTAGTGCAATTTCTGTAACCATTTATAATTCTCAATAGTGTTAAGTTATTTGAATTGTTGCTAAATGTTCTTTAAATTAATATCAGAAAATGGATATAACAAAATATTCTACATCTTCATATTTGCAAAAGCAATAATGTTTCAAAGTACTGAAAATTTTATGCATTAATTCTATGTTGCAGTAAAAAGAAACACTTTGATATAGAAACAAAACTCAACTAAATATTGTCGTTGTCAGTCTTGAATTGAGGATGTCAAATTATTAAGGAATGATGACTTCATAAATTAATCTGCAACTTTTGAAAATATATAGAATAGTGATATTCAAATGTCTTTGGTGTTTTTCATAGCATTTTCTTCAGTGTTTGGGTTTTTGTGTCAGTTTGTACCATTAAGGTACCCTCACACGGGGCGATATTCCCAGCAACAACGTCGGCAACTCACGGGAGCGTGCATTTTTTTGGGCGCGTTGCCATGGTTGCTGTTGCGATGTCACACGCATGATACACAGGCAACCATCTGCGATCTTGCCGGCAACTATCGCTGCCATGGTTAAAGGGATCCGGTCACCTCCAAAACGCCTCCTAAGCTATCAAAACATGTCCCTGCAGCATCCTATCACTAATCTCACACTCCTTTTGTCTCCTAAAAGCATTCCTGTGAAAGTGCATAAAAACGTTTTAATACTACTCATTAGGGATTATAATTAGCAGGGGCATATTCTTTAGTCACCAGGGCATGTTGTTTAGCAGCTCCAGATCCAGCCTCTCTCTGTCTGTGCTGCTGTGAAACTGAAACTGAAGGCAGGACTAATAATTTGCATTCTGTGAATGATAGAGAGGGGGAGGGCAAAGCCTGCACATCACAGCAGAACACACAGAGACAGGGTGGATCCATGGAACTGCAAAACAGCCCACCCTAGTGACTAAAGAATATAGCCCCTGCTAATTATAATCACTAATGAGTGAGTATTAAAACGTTTTTATGCACTTTCACAGGATGCTTTTAGGAGACAAAAGGAGTGTAGATTAGTGATACGGATGCTGCAGGGACATGTTTTGCTAGCTTAGGAGGATGTTTTGGAGGTGACAGAATCCCTTTAAACTGTATCCTGGCAGCGATCCATAACATGGGAGTCTATGGGGGAAGTTGCCGCCAACATAGCAGTTGCGGCGTCACACAGGGCGATGCAGGCAGATCGGGGAAACCTGGCGATGTTGCTTAGGTAACTTATCGCCTTATTATGGCCCTGTCACACGCGCAACTCATGAGCGATGTTGCCGCAAATTAGCCACGCCCCTACGTTGCCAGCAACATCGCCAGAGAGATCGCCCCGTGTGACGGTACCATTAGTGTTTTAACAGAGATTTTCATGTATGAAAATAAAAACACAGCAGACCTTCTCCTATCCATTAATGGTAATCATGGGCAGGACATCGAATTTATATTGATTTCACCCATGTGAAGTCCATGATTTCACAGGCTCCTAGACATGTATGGGTCATTTTCATCAGTGACATGGATCAAAAAAGGACATGTCTGTATGATTTTTTGACTGCAAAACAAGTGAACAGCTCCATAGATCATAATGGTTATGTGTTCTAGCTGTGAAAACCATGACCAGAACATGTACATGAGAAAAATATACTGAATGAGGCCTTATCCAATATAGTCGGATATTCAGTAGATCCTATAATATGATTGTGTAAGCAGAAAATTAGCTGTTTAGTACAGAACGAATAGCACTACAAAACTCAAGAAAATCTGCAACAACAAAAAATGACCAGTGCTACAGATTTGTAACCTTTAGTATCTGTATTTGTCAGACAGATCTATCTTAGATTTGCTCAGAGTAAGGAGAAAACAGGCGGCACTCACCATTGTGTAAAAGTTTGTTTTTATTCCATCTTGGTTAAAAGGCATAGCAGGTGGATATACAGATGTGGCCATCACTAAAGGGTGACAGGTCCTATGCCTTTTAACTACCGTATATACTCGTGTATAAGCCGAGTTTTTCAGCCCAAAAATTGGGCTGAAAAGTCCCCCCCTCGGCTTATACACGAGTCACTATACGGGGTGAGTGGGGTGGGGGCTCTGTCCGGGTGCTGGGGAGGCAGGAGGAGGCGGGGGGAGGCTGCTGTATGAGCGGCCCCGTCACGTGGGGCCGCTCATTACATATGCACTGCATCCCCTGTCAATCAGCGGCAGGGGGAGCAGTGCATATATGTGTATAATGCCCCCCAATCTGCTGGCACACGTCCCCCCTGTTGTAAGGCCCCCCCTGCTGAATACTTACCATCCCTGGTCTTCAGCAGCACCCCGGCGCCGGTCCTCTGTGCTCCGGTCCTCCGCGATCCCGTCCTCTGTGCTCCGCTCCACGGCTGCATCCGGGTTCCCCGCGCGTCGCCGACGCGATGACGTCATTGCTTCTGCGACGCGCGGGGAACCCGGATGCAGCCGTGGAGCGGAGCACAGAGGACGGGATCGCGGAGGACCGGAGCACAGAGGACCGGCGCCGAGGTGCTGCTGAAGACCAGGGATGGTAAGTAATCAGCAGGGGGGGCCTTACAACAGGGGGGACGTGTGCCAGCATTTGTGTGGGGCTGCAATACCACTGGGGCTGCTGTATACTGGGGCTGCAATACCACTGGGGCTGCTGTATATAGGGGCTGTATACACCACTGGGGCTGCAATACCACTGGGGCTGCTGTATATAGGGGCTGTATACACCACTGGGCTGCAATACCACTGGGGCTGCTGTATATAGGGGCTGTATACACCACTGGGGCTGCAATACCACTGGGGCTGCTGTATATAGGGGCTGCTGTATACACCACTGGGGCTGCAATACCACTGGGGCTGCTGTATATAGGGGCTGCTGTATATACCACTGGGGCTGCAATACCACTGGGCTGCTGTATATAGGGGCTGCTGTATACACCACTGGGGCTGCAATACCACTGGGGCTGCTGTATATAGGGGCTGCTGTATATACCACTGGGGCTGCAATACCACTGGGGCTGCTGTATATAGGGGCTGCTGTATACACCACTGGGGCTGCAATACCACTGGGGCTGCTGTATATAGGGGCTGCTGTATACACCACTGGGGCTGCAATACCACTGGGGCTGCTGTATATAGGGGCTGCTGTATACACCACTGGGGCTGCAATACCACTGGGGCTGCTGTATATAGGGGCTGCAATACCACTGGGGCTGCTGTATATAGGGCTGCTGTATACACCACTGGGCTGCAATACCACTGGGGCTGCTGTATATAGGGAGTGCAATACCACTAGGTTGCTGTATATACCACTGGGGGCTGCTGTATATACCACTGGGGGCTGCTGTATATCATACTGCTGGGGCCTGTATACCACTGCTGGGGCTGCATACCTGTGCTGGGGTCCACCCTCGCTTATACGCGAAGTCAATAGATTTTCCCAGGTTTTGGGGGCAAAAGTAGGGGGTCGGCTTATACCGGGTCGGCTTATACACGAGTATATACGGTAAGTTGGAATAAAGACAAAATTTTACGCAACGGTGAGTGCTGTTATGTCCTTACTGTGAGGAGGATCGTTTGGAACTTGTGTTACTGTGGGTGTGTGCACCTGTTTATGCTGCAATAAGATGACTACTGTATATTCTCCTCTCTGGCCTCTCCATTGGATCATAATGCAGATTTTGGATGCAGAACATTTTCTTTGGTTTGGACTCTCTTAGATTTCAATCAGCGTACATCTGCAGCACAGTACAGATAGATATTTTAAAAATAATACATTTTTTTTACGACTGAAAAAAATATCAATGTTCAAGCTCAAGGGAAAGGCTGCTCAATAGTTTGCTATGACCTGAGAGTTTGCTAATTATGCCACGACTGCACTGGATTGCTTTCCTTATTTATCAGCAGTACAACAGTACAACATAGTGAGAATAGGGGTGTGAACTTGGAGGTGACACGAGTCAAAGAGGGGTGCCAACAAGCCATTTTGCTTTGGTTAGGGTATACAGTATATAGACAGATTTAGGGAAGTACATTGTACCTTTTGTCTAAGTGAAGGAAAGCCTAGTTACAGCTTTAGATGGGCATAATTCTTTTCTCCTGAGCTTGGGCACGATTCAAACTACCCGCCCATTTTGTCATCGCTATGACACGGTCACGTGATGCCAGCCACGCATCACTTCCGTCCGTCGTATCGCTGGTGTACTAGGCGCACAGCCTGCCTTCAGCATGCTATCTGCACATGCTCTGAAGGTGGCCTGTGCTCTTATCAGTACACCCAGCGATACAATGGGCGAAAGTGACGCAGGGCCGGCATCACGTGACTGTGTCATAGCGATGACAAAATGGGCGGGTAGTTTGAATCGTGCCCGAGCTCAGGAAAGAAGAATTATGCCCATCAGGGAGTAATTTTAGCTGCAAGGTAAGGGGAGCACAGCCCAGGAGACCCTGCCTTCTCGTCAAAGACCTCTGTATGAACGCCTATCCGCCATGGATTAAGTTTTCAAAATGCTTTATTGCACTTGTAGATCGCTGTAAAAGGTCAGACAGGGATGGTTGATAAACTTGTTTGAGGCTGCAGGGGCAGGTATTCATAGGTTAGGAGGGCTAGATGAAGTGAAAGGTTCCCTTTAAATCTTTAGGTGCTGCCATCAGATGTATTGCTTGTTTCTTGATACAGTATTTTCAACAATAAAATAGCACCTATCAGGTCACAAGAATAGACTTTAAGCAGTTCTATATAGTATCTCATTGCCTCAAAATAAAAAAAATAAAAAGATCTTCACAATTTATTACACTGCTGATCCAATAGCTATATTGTTTCTTCATCAATGTTAAAAGGGAACCTGTCACCCCCCCAGGGCATTTTAAACTATGCCCACCAACATTTACATAATGTAAATGGGGTTCTAGTAAGCCCTGTATGTGCCCAGACTGGCCATTCACACCTGAAATATGAACTTTTATTTTTTCCAGTGATGGTCTCCAACTGAGACCGGTGGGTTGTTGTTTAGACCGGGTGAATGGTTTTTCTCGCCATCCATCCAGGTTGCTAAACCTGCCCTTTAGTTTTCAAATTTCCCACCCCTCCTCTGGCCAGCGCGGTGAGTGACAGCCTCACTCGCGAAAGCGCAGTGGCGTGGGTGCCTGCGGTGCATTGAACAGTGGCGATGTCTCACGAGACTTCACAAATCTCGCGAGATGTCAGCACAGACAGACTCACCTGCACAGTCCGTGTCCAAGTCTCGCGAGACATCGCCACTGTTCAATGCACCACGGGCATCCAGGCCACTGTGGCGGCGCAAGCGAGGCCGTCACTCACTGTGCTGACCAGAGGAGGGCAGGAAATTTGAAAACTAAAGGGTAGGTTTAGCAGCCTGGAGGGGCGGTGAGAAAACCATCCACCCGGTCTAAACAGCATCCTACCAGTCTCAGTTGAAGACCAGCTCTGGAAGGAATAAAAGTTCATATTTCAGGTATGAATGGCCAGTCTGGGCACATACAGGGGTTACTAGAAATAGAACTTCATGTAAATGCTGGTGGGCATAGTTTAAAATGCCCTGGGTGGGGTGACAGGTTCCCTTTAAAGAGGGCTCTGTGAGGGCTGCTAGGTTCCCTTTAAAGAGGGCCATGGCTCTTTGGGGCTGCTGCCCCGATATATAGGCTTATAAAAACTTTCAGTAATTTTCCATGGAGGTGGGCCCTTGTCCTTGAGGCAGCTCTTCCACGGGGGCATTTCACGCCCCCTGCGCCTCTGTGCTGCCCATGTCCTCACCGCCTCCACTCGTGCCATTCATGAAATCCTCGCTCTGCGCGTCCTTGTGGTGTTGACGCAAGCACAGAGCAAGGTTGAGGTGCATGCCCCGCCTCCCACTATGACGTCCTCTCATTTCCCTGCCCTGCTCAGTGTTGTGCTATGGAGCAGGGCGGGAAATGAGAGGACGTCATAGTGGGAGGCACTATGACGTCCTCTCATTTCCCTGCCCTGCTCAGTGTTGTGCTATAGAGCAGGGCAGGGAAATGAGAGGCGTCATTGTGGGAGGCAGGGCATGCACCGAGACCTTGCTCTGTGCCTGCATCAACACCACAAGGACTCGCATTGCGAGGATTTCATGAATGGCACGAGCGGAGGAGGCGAGGACATGGGCGGCACAGAGGCGCAGGGGGCGTGATGCCCCCGTGGATGAGCTGCGTCAAGCACATGGGTCCGCCTCCATGGATTTTTACTGTACGTTTTTATAAGCCTATATATCGGTGTAGCAGCCCCACAGAGCCATGGGGGACCCATTGCCTGAATGCAGATTCTAATCCATCGGGGGGGGGATGACAGGTCCTCTTTAAGGCGTATTATTACTTTAAAAGCAGACATCAAAGAGATAGTAAACTGAAGGAATAGCGTTATACTAAAGATGAAGACAGCCAGCATTTTTTACTTCAATTGTAATTAAAGACATTCAAATCAACACAAAAAATAACCCCAACGCTGTCAATAAACCTTAGATCTTTATTGGGTAAAAGCTATTTTTTTTCCGAATGCCCCATACATATGTACACTCGGCTCAGTTAATCGTGCGTGTTTTCAACTGGAAACAGGATAAAAGTAGCAGTCAGACACCAACATGTCTGATATTTCTTTTCCCTGACATTTTCATTTTCCTTGAACCATTTAATAGACTTTAGATTTCTGAAAAGAAAATATAGACCAATGAGAATACATACTCTTTGCTTTTCTGGGTCAACAAAGCGGATTCCAAAGTAGTCCTTCTCCAGCAAGCTGTAGTGATTGCAGATATGATCAATAAGAAACTGGCCTTTGGTTTCTTTCTAGAAAATAAAATGAGAAAAGAATATAATCTTAGGCTTAGCAGGTGGATAGAAATGCTGCTGTGCAGGAAAAAAAATATGTGTGTATATGAGAAATACCACTATTTCTGGCCGTTATATGGCTGCAATATCACCAGTATTCCCATTTGCAGGCTCTATGTCTAGTTTTCAGTTTTCTCTGACCTAGTGGGTTAAGTCTAGCTGCTATGTCTCCCAGACACAGTACACAGATAAAAATGGAATACTTCTGATTCTGAAGACAGCGGCACACTACAGGAAAGTAAAACTCCTTCTTTATTTCAAACAGGTACAAGCTGGTGCACTACGCCAGTTCAGCGTGGGGGGAGAGGGGGAGTCAAGCAGGTGTATAGACAACAGCTGTTTCACATGCTTGTGCTTCAACAGAACTACCTGTTGTAGCACAAACGTGCGAAGCATCTGTTGTCTATACACCTGCTTGTCTCCCCATCTCCCTCCACGCTGAACTGGCGTAGTGCACCAGCTTGTACCTGTTTGAAATAAAGAAGGAGTTTTACTTTTCAGGAGTGTGTCGTGGTGTTTTTCAGAATCGGATTGATTTGTCTTGCCGCCTGGACTAGGCTTGAGCTGTCGAGCATCGTCCCTGGGACTCCGCAAGCACAGGCTGTTCAGCTACAAGGTATGCCATTTGCCCAGTTCTCTTTATAAACGCCGTGGTGCCCACATATACTTTTACCCTCTTGTCGTACTCTAAAAATGGAAGAGAGAGAGAGAGAGAACAAAAATTGGGCTTAGTAACTAAAACCGGATACAGAAAACGATCTGGTTTCTTCCTGGATCCGGCACCATAGACTACCATTATATGGGATCCAGATCACGCCAGATTCGTTTCTGTCCGGTTTTGTCCGGTTGGCCCAAAAACAGAGCAGTCTCCAGTTTAGGGTCCCAGAAAAAACAGGACAAAAACGAATCCTACACTGAATTCACAAAAACGGATGGCCATATATGACCAATCCAGTACCATAGGAATACATGGGAGGAAAAACCGGATCCCTGCCTATCCGTTTCAAAACGGATAGACCCGGATCACCATTACCGTGGTGTGAAGCCAGCCTTACATGCCTAATCTATAGCCTTGTGAATTTATAGAGGGGAAATCCTACAACTTAATTTGTATCAAATTTAAACTAAATGTCATATCAACACAGTGCTAAAAATGCTATTTAATTGGTACTTCTAAATAATAACATATTATTACATATTATAACATTGATCATTCTTTGTCATTTTACAATTTGCTAGAATATAAAGTAGCAGTCTACACACAACAGAATCATAATTCACCCAATAGTGGAGATCTGTTGGCACCATCAAAGTTGCTGCGATACTGCACAATCCAAACTATTCTACCTTCTTTCCTTCCTTTATTTTTTCCCCTTCAACTCCATAGAAATAAATTTTCCAAAATTAGGCAGTGCAATAAAATAACTAAAAGATCCTATACTCAGTACACCTGGTCATCAGTGGGCTAAAATAGAACGACATATTTGGTGAGAGTAAACTTGGTCATATGTAATTCAGTGGCATAAATACACTTTCGCTGTTGTGATCATACTGCCCTCTTTGTACTGTAGTTTTATACCAAAGCTTCAGCA
Organism: Allobates femoralis; assembly: GCA_033576535.1. Lineage (NCBI taxonomy): Eukaryota > Metazoa > Chordata > Amphibia > Anura > Aromobatidae > Allobates > Allobates femoralis. The sequence goes on from JARQOC010000003.1 coordinate 558,016,261, forward strand.
TAGAGAAACACAGGTAATGTTCTTTACAGTACTTTCTTAAAGGTTATAATGCTCTCATCAATTTATGCCTAGAAGATGATAGATAAAAATATGATGCAAGATCCCATATAATACATTGGCAGCACTGGAACACTTCATGTTTATAACTGTATTGCATCTCTAGGCTGGTTTCACACTTGCGTTGCGGTTGAAAACGCATGCCGCTGATGGAGAGAGAGAGCGAGAGAGACCAGGAGCCTGTACATGCATTGTGAGGTGCAGGAACTACTCTGGGCATGCTCAGTGAGGTAAAACTGATCCGGATGGATGGATTTGCACCTTCCGGATTTGTCCATCATTGGATCCCATTCTATTTGCGGACAGATCTGGATGCATCCGGAGGCATTAGAATTTCAGTTTGGTCCCAAAAAATGCAACTCAATGCATCCAGAGAGGGTGACAACAAAACTGATGTGGTAGGATCATGCTGAATCTGGATCCCACTGCATGTACCTGCGGCCCTATTCTAAGTATAGGGACACATGCCTGATCAGGAAGTTTCAGGATTTGGATGGGGATGCATGCAAGACAAAAAATGCAAGTGTGAAACCACCCTATATCTTACATTCTAACAAGCAATAAATAAGCGTAAAATTAACTTTAAACCCTGAATTCCCACTTTGCAAATCAGTGAGTGACTAGTCTGGGGGGTGTTGACTTGTCCGGACGAATCCTCCCTCTTATTGTGTAAGCACCCTCCTGTCAATGTGGTTGTTTGACATAATTTGCTAGAGCGACGTCATCACCACTTCCTTGAAAATATGGCGCACAGTTTTCTGCCTCCCTGGGAACATGCAATGAAGTATGATGTACATTACGTGGCTTTATGGTGCACTGTGAATTTCGAGGGGACAAAGGAGTCGGCAGCAACATTTCCAAAGATCCAGCAGTAACATTGCTCTTGTAAATCAGGTCACTCACAGTCAAAGAGGCAGCCGTGAGCATACAAAGACGGAGGATTGGTCCAAGGACTACTCACTTACTGTTCTTTATCAAGAGAACTGGGGTGATTTGTTCTCTGAGTAAAGTGCTCATCAAGCATGGACGCTGCCTCTCTAATCACTATATATGTGATTAACTAAAATGGTGGAGTGTTAACACTGAAAGATTAACAACTTGTCACCTATCTGGTGGATAGACAAATTGTAATTGTGCATTTCAGAATTTTGGATACTTTTCCCATTGAGCATTTTCTTAAAGGTAACCTGCAGCCCGAAAAATTGCTATTTGCAAATACAGGCTTAATCTGCAGTGTTACAGTGCTATTCATTACTGGAAGGGCAGCTAACAGGAGAAAAGGAACCTATTTTCTCCCAGAAGCCACCGGCTTACACTCACAGGAGTATGCACAGTGGAGCCATGTGACTGGCAGTTGTAAACATGCCCCAGCACTTTGACTGAAATCTGGTTGAATGTAACTCTAAAAAGGGGCAGGTTGACTGCTAATTCAGGGGATAAGCCAGTCCCCTTCCCTGTCAATACATTGGCTGAGCCAATCAGCCATCTGCCTTCATACACCGCTCTGGTCACATGCTTACACCTGAAGTGCTGTCCCGTTGCGGACACAAAAGGTCTGTGCACACAGTGCATATTTCGTGTGTTTTTCAGTGCGTATTTTTCACAAACCTTTGTCACAAAAAAGTAGGGATGCCAGCAAAGTGAATGAGAATCCTAAAGTCTCGGGCACACACTGCTTATTTTCTCCTTGAAGATTTGGTGCAGAATTAAATCTGCAGCATATTTCCCTGGATCGACTTTAAATCTTCTGAGTATGAGGTTTTATTGTCTCGCAGATAGTGGATTGTCTCTTAATCTGTTTTGGTGGATGAATAGGGTCTGGAGTATACCCTGAGTGATGTGCCCGTTTACGATATGTGACCTCAGTCGTGAGCGAATGACTAGTCCTCCTGTATCCCTTCCCTACTATTTCCTAGTGCCTTTCCTAAGCCCCACCATTCCCTTTCGTCTTTTCTTCTTTCACCCTATCTTCTTCTCTATGTTGTACCTTTCTAAGCACGTATCTATATGCATATTTTACTACCGTATATACCTCACACAAGTTATGGCCTATAAATGTGGTCATGAAGTCTTGTTCATGATCCTGCCATTTTTCTTTTTGTTTGTCGAGTAGATAACAATTATTTTGTAATCTATGCAAGATTTAAATATTGTACTTACGGTATTCTGGTTTATTTTTTTGGTTGTAATATTTAATAATGAATAATAGAAAACGTAGAAAAAAATCTGCAGCATATCAGTTTCACCTTTTTTGCTGCAGATTTCACTAATAGAAAAAATCTGCACCAAAACTGCACGTTTTTGCTGCATTTTTCCTGCAAAGTGATGCAGAAATGGTTCAGGAATTTAGTGATGCAGAAATAGTGCAGGAATTTAGTGATGCAGAAATGGTGCAGGAATTTAGTGATGCAGAAATGGTGCAGGAATTTAGTGATGCAGAAATGGTGCAGGAATTTAGTGATGCAGAAATGGTGCAGGAATTTAGTGATGCAGAAATGGTGCAGGAATTTAGTGATGCAGAAATGATGCAGGAATTTAGTGATGCAGAAATGGTGCAGGAATTTAGTGATGCAGAAATGGTGCAGGAATTTAGTGATGCAGAAATGGTGCAGGAATTTAGTGATGCAGAAATGGTGCAGGAATTTAGTGATGCAGAAATGGTGCAGGAATTTAGTGATGCAGAAATGGTGCAGGAATTTAGTGATGCAGAAATGGTGCAGGAATTTCTGCACCAAATACCGTATATACTCGTGTATAAGCCGACCCCCCTACTTTGCCCCCAAAAACTGGGAAAACTTATTGACTCGCGTATAAGCCGAGGGTGGACCCCTGCACAGGTATACAACTCCCAGCAGTGTGGTGTACAGGCCCTCCCAGTGGTATACAGGCCCCAGTAATATGGTATACAGCCACCAGGACAGGTATACAGCCACCAGGACAGGTATACAGCCCCCAGCAGTAAGGTATACAGGTCCCCCCAGTGGCATACAGCAGGCCCCCAGGGGTATACAGCAGGCCCCCAAGGGTATACAGCAGGTGCCATGGGGTATACAGCAGGTGCCCAGGGGTATACAGCAGGCCCTCAGGGGTATACAGCAGGCCCCCATGGGTATACAGCAGGCCCCAGTGGCACTCACCCCCCCATCATGTGAAGAGCCCCCCATACTTTGCAGAGCCCCCCCTGCTGCATTATCTTACCATCCAGGGTCTTCTTCACCGTGGGTCCTCCAGTCCATCCTCGCGCGGTGTTCCCGGTCTCATGTGACCCGGCGGTCGCAGTGGGATGACGTCATCGCGCTGGGTAACGTGAGACCTGAACACAGCGCGCGAGGATGACTGGAGGACCCGCGGTGAAGAAGACACTGGATGGTAAGATAATGCAGCGGGGGATTTCTGCACAGTGTGGGGGGCTCTTCACATGATGGGGGGCTAGTGCCACTGGGGGGCTGCCTGTATACACTGGGGGGCTGTATGCACGGCTCCCCTGCCGCTGTGATGGGCGGGGGGAGCCGTGCATATCTAATGAGCGGCACCACGTGATGGGCCGCTCAGTCATCAGCCTCCCCCCGCCTCCCCACCATAGGATTACCGTATTGACCCGTGTAAGCCGAGGGGGTGACTTTTCAGCCCAATTTTTGGGCTGAAAAACTCGGCTTATACACGAGTATATACGGTACTTAACGTTTGCACATACCCAATAACACAACAGGACTTGACAGGATTTTGCAAATATGATCTCTAAAGTTGTAGAACTTTCAAATTAAAGCATTTAATATTTTTAGCCGACCTCTTCAGTCCATATTGTTTCTAAATGCCGCTTTACACGTCACAATATCGCAACGCAACTATGATAAAAAGTCACATGGTACGGGTGTTGCAGTTGATATCGTTCGTGCGTTGTGTCGTGTAAATGGGCAACGCAACTCAAAAACGATGCAACTACGATATCGTTTTTGAATTGTGCATGCTCCTCAACCGTGCAATATTGGCTTGACGATCTGGCAGGATCGTGCTGTGTGACAGCGCAACTATGATTTGGAGCGCAACTTCCCCTATTCACTCCAATGTTAATTGGTCGTTCCCTGAGTTGGTCAGACAGTGTGCAAAAGGGGCGAACGACATCGTAGTTGCGTCGCCTGCCGATATCTTTTTGTGTAACATCTCCTATGCAATTTTGGACAAGTGCCAAAAACGTGCGCGCTCCCGTGAAGTTGTATGCAATATCGGAACAATATTGCGACGTGTAAAGCTGCCTTTAGACCTCTATAGGGACAGTCCACCCCAATACAAGCAATGAATTCTGATTCCACATCCCTATAGCAGATAAAATTGTAGAAGGAAGATGTTTATTGTCTTTCCTCTCAAACCATAATGCTTTCTGAAGAACTGAGCAAAAAACCTATACATTTTCAAGAAGTAAAATATTTCTGGTGGGTGAAAGACAAGTCCGCTTTATCTTCTAACTGATTATTGGTTCGCATATAATGTACAGCTAAATCATCTCACAAATCTCTTAAGCCGTACAAGCATATGGCGAGGGAATTATCAGGATTCTGCCATTTGTTTTCTGCTGTACTGCTCACAAGATTTTGTAGGCAATTAAAAGGATCCAGCAGCATCCAGGATCCATTAAACACTGATTTATCCTGAGTGATGAAATGTGGTATAACTCTACAATTCCAAGGAGGGCATTCTGGCATGGAGGCAATAGATAAATAAAGCAAGCAGCATGCCCATTTCCTCAGTTTGCTCCCACTTGTACTGCAATACAATGCGAGAAAAAAATTGAAATCGGACCAATGTTATTCAATGAGTCCGGTCTGATCTCCAATTTTTTTCCTTAGGCTACTTTTACATAACGATTTTTTAAAATCCGATGCTGTCCGATATAAATCGGACAGCATCGGATTCTTCTGATGCCTGGAATCGGATGCCAAATAGGCATCCGATTCCGACATTTTATCTGATGCCCGCCCTCACCTCGCTCCCTGTCAGCTGTCATCAGCTGTCTCTCCCCCGGTCCTCCAATGTGGTCCCCCGTCCTCCCCTCTTCTCCCCCGGTCCTCCATAGCGCTCCCCCTTCTCCACCGGTCCTCAATTGCGCTCCCCCTTCTCCCCCGGTCCTCCATTGCAGTCCTCCATTGCGCTCCCCCTTCTCCCCCGGTCCTCCATTGCGCTCCCCCTCCTCCCCTCTTGTCCTCCATTGCGCTCCCCCTCCTCCCCTTTTGTCCTTTATTGCGCTCCCCCTCCTCCCCTCTTGTCCTCCTTTGCGTTCCCCCTCCTCCCCTCTTGTCCTCCTCTCCGCTCCCCCTCCTCCCCTCTTGTCCTCCTCTCTGCTCCCCCTCCTCCCCTCTTGTCCTCCTCTCCTCCTATCTTTTCTCACCTGTCCACGACTCCTGCACGGTCCCGCGTGTCTCCCGATGTCTTGCTGTTCTGTGCTGCCAGGACCTCGCGTGACGTCACAATCACATGACTGCCGGTTATTGGTTACTGGCAGTCATGTGATTGTGACATCACAGCAGGTCCTGTCAGCACAGACAGCAAGACACCAGGAGACACCGGAGACGCGCGGGAGACGCCGGGGGCCTCGTGGACAGGTGAGTATAGATTTTTTTTTTTTTTTAATTAACCCCTTAATTTACTTTTAGGAGCTATTTTAGTGTACTGAGCATGCTCAGTACACTAAAATCGGGTCCGAGGAGACATCAGATGTTTCCTCGGATCCTGCTCCATAGGGCCCCATGTCAAATTGATCGGGTCGGATCGGATGTGCACTAAATGCCATCCGATTTGGTTCGATCCGAGTTTGTCCGATTTTATTTTCGGTGCAAAAATCGGAGCATGCTCCGATTTTTGCACCGATAAAACAATCGGACAGAATCGGATCGGACCAAATCGGATGGCATTTAGTGCACATCTGATTCAGTCCGATGCCCATAGGGCTGCATGGAGGCAAAAATCGTTCCGATGCTGTCCGATTTTTATCGGACAGCATCGGAACTGATTAAATCGTAGTGTGAAACCAGCCTTAGCTGTAATTGGTGTGAGCATATAATCACATAATACTGCACATGGCTACGTATATTGGACAAGACTCACCAATGCAGGTCTATGAGTGCGAGAATAAAAAACAGATGGCACAAGGACCATCTGTATGCCGTCCCTTTTTTAAGGACACATTACCATTTTATAGCATAAAAGACTGTTAATGGTCTTGTAAAGGATTGCAAAATAATACTGGGAGAAAAACAAATTTCATATGGACTGGATACACGTCATACTGATGCTAGTCATGTAAATCTGACCCATTTTTTATATGCAAGTGGGAACGTGCCCTTAAACTGTAAATGTCAAGTACTGTCATATTTAGATCATATCTAGGAAATACACTGACAACTAAAACATACTATAGGTAGCTCAAATGTCAAGGAATGAACAAATTTTCAAAATGTTGGTCAGGAAAAATGATACTCTCATTACTTAAGGCCACGTCACACGCTTCAATATTGTGAACAATATCGCTTAAGCAATCTGGATTTTTCATTGCTTGAGCGACATCGTTTGTGCATCATTGCGTGTAAACGAGCGATCTTTCAGTGAAAAATCTCTTGATTGGTTGAAGATTTGTGAGCAGGACCTCAAATCCGTCGTTCATCAATTAACTTGCGCTCAACCTGCTGCATCGTGCTGTGTGACACCTCTCAAACAATCTCATTCTCGACTTCGCCTATTCCTGACGCTAGTGTCGATCGCTGAGTCGTGTGCACGATCGCTGGCGCGTTGCCAAATTTAACATCGTTAACAAGATCTATGCTTGTGACATTGCACAAACGATATCAATACATTGTTCTAGCGATCTCGATCACGTGACTTTTCAGGCGATATCGTGATTGAGATAGAAGAATGTGACGTGGCCTTTAGAAATAGGCAATAACTTATCCATCATGCACTAGCACCCGGGAGGAGTGTGATTGGCTCCAAAATTATTCTGCAGCAGGATAACGACATCAAACATACAGCCAATATCATGGGGTAAGGCTGGTTTCACACTAGAGTTTGATACAGATCTGGATGAGAACAGATGCGCCGAGGCATGTCAAAACGGATGCAAAAGCATGCCAGCAGAGCGTTTTATTATCCTGATCCGTATCTTAGGGAATCCTAGGGAGAGAGAAAGAGAGAGAGAGAGAGAAAGAGACAGAGAGAGCACGAGAGAGAAGCATTTTCTATTGGTAGCGGATCCATGTCCGACCGCATCCGTCCGTAGATGTGTCCGCCACCATGGGAATGTGTCCTTTTCAAGCAGTGCGGCGCATCAGGATTTTTCATGCATCCTGATGCTCGCCAAAATCACAACATGATGCGTTTGGCTGGGACATGAAAAAGACGCACAGGGATGGATGTGCAATGTGCAGATAAACTGATACCTTGCATGTCCCTGCGTCTACATGTTAAATATAGTGACACATGGTGGATCCATATGCCTGCAGATTAGGACGAATGACAGCGCAATGCACCCAAACACTAGTGTAAAAGCAGCCTAACTTCAGAATGAAGAAAAAGGAGTCATGGAAGAGATGACATGGCCCCCTTAGAGGCCTGAGCTCAAGATTTTTTATTCTTTGTGTTATTACATAAAGAGACAGAAGGATTTACGCAAGTCTACATCCAGATAAGATTTGTCATTAACTCCAAGATGTTTGGAACAACTTTCCTGATGAGCTACTTCGAAAACTATGTGCAAATAAAACTAAAAGAATTGGTGTTTTGAAGGCAAAGGGTGGTGTTACCAAACAGGGCTGTGGAGTCGGTAAGCCAAACCACCAACTCCAACTCCATGACTCCAACTCCTTAAGTGATACAGTTATTGTAGTACAATGTGAACATCAGGCTTTAATCATTATTATGATACAATAATCAAGATATTTAGATAGAACATAATAATAATAATAATAATAATATTTTAGGACATTCTGCATTGAACTACTATGTCCAATTTATTATATATTTTAGAAGTCAGTCCATTTTATACCGGTTCCAACTCAGATTCCACAACTTCGACTCCACAGCACTGATCCCAAATATGGATTTGATTTAGATTCCTCTTTAGTTCATTCACTTTACATATTATTTGTTTTTATCAAAAAATTAATAAAACTATGAAGCGATTTATCAAAGTTATTACGCCATATTCTGCTTTGAAAAGTGGCATCATTTTGCTGCCGCTCAAGACTGAGCTAAAGTTTTTAGACTTTTGGCATTCTAACCCCAATTTTACCCAGCTTAGCAATTGAGCTCTATATTTTAATGTATCCTTACTTTATAGCATTTTTTCCCACACCTGCCGAAAACATTTATCCAGTATTGCATATGTATGGTGTCTTCCCTACCTTTCACAGTGTGATAATACACTTTACCACTGCAGTGTCATTGGCATCGCAATTAAAGCCATGCATGTGCTGCTTTGTACCTCTCAGCATTGAGCTTTTCCGATGTCGGGTGTATGCGTCCGTGCAGTCGCGTATATGTTGGTGAAACCACCCAGTATATACGTGACCGCATTAGTAAACACAAATCTACCATAAGATGCAAAAACACCTTGTTATCCGTACCACATCACTTTATTGAACATAACCGTAACGTGTCTCAACTACGATTTCAAGTCATTGAATGCATTCCACCTCAGAGAAGGGGCGGAAACCGGATCCAGAGGCTCACAGAAAGCGAGGCCTACTGGATCCACACCCTACAAACTCTAGAGCCCCTTGGATTGAACCGTGAAACTGAAACTTTTTCGTAACGTGATTATACGAAACACTAAGTCTTTCACTGATCTATCTTTATCATAGTAACCTGTTTGACTATCGAATTGACAAGCCAAGATTACGTTAACTGTAATGAAATCCATTATTAAGACTATGTCACCCAACTTTATGCTGATTCTTTAACACTGATAAAGATGATAATGTATGACTTACTGGCTTTTTCCATTAAACTTTCCAATTATGGATCTTATAAATTACTAGCTGTAGTACCCGGCTACGCCTGGGTTAATAAATAATTGATGTTAGCTATAACAAAATAGAATTTGAATATGTCATATTAATGACCTGTAAGAAAATAGAAGCTGAGCTGTGATTGGTTGCTATAGGGAGCCTAATAAATCTCCAGCCAACAGTAAACCCTCCCCCTGGCCGGGCAGTATATGTTACCTCACACATACACATAATAGACAGCTCATGTGACTGACATCTGCCTTAATTCCCTATATGGCACATGTGTTGCACATTGGCTGGTTTTAATCAGATGTTTATGTTTGGAAATTAAAGATAGCACACATATGAGGCGAGTTGTGTGAGGTGATTTGTGCACATCTGTGTCTGTCTGTGTGGTGTGTGTGTGTCCCTGTGGGGGGGTCTGTGTGGTGTGTGTCTCTGTTGTGTGTGTCTCTTTATGGTGTGTGTGTGTGTCCCTGTGGGGTGAGTGCATGTGTCCCTATAGGGTGTGTATGTGTGTGTGTCCCTGCGGGGGGGTGTCTGTGTTGTGTGTGTCTCTTTGTGGTGTGTGTGTCCCTGTGGGGTGAGTGAATGTGTCCCTATAGGGCAGTGATGGCGAACCTTTCTGAGGCCGAGTGCCCAAACTGCAACTCAAAACCAAATTATTTATGGTGAAGTGCCAACACGGTAATGTAACCTAAATTACAGCAGTGGTCATCACAAGCGCTGCACAGAGGGGAGAGCCAGCAGATGCTAACTCTCTTCTCTGTACAGTGCTTGTAGTCCTGAAACATTGATGATCAATTAAATTATTTTAATAATTGATTTTAAACTTACCTTTGCAGTCTTCTCTTCTCTTCGGCAGTGGTCAGACAGCTCATGTGTACTGGACATTGAAGCTGAGCTGCTCCCACTGCCCTTTCTAGAAACAGCAGGTGGATTGATCTGTATGGAAAAAATGCAGAATATTAGACAGATAGGAGATAGATTTTATCATGGAATACAAGCAGATTTCATACTGAAATCCTGGTCCCTATCTTGTAGCAATATCTCCACCCTGACCCTCTCCTTGTAGCAATATCTCCACCCTGACCCTCTCCTTGTAGTAATGTGCTCCATCCTGACCCTCTCCTTGTAGTAATGTGCTCCATCCTGACCCTCTCCTTGTAGCTATGTGCTCCGTGCTGACCCTCTCCTTGCAGTTAGGTGTTCCATCCTGACCTTCTCCTTGTAGTTAGGAGCTCCATCTTGACCCTCTCCTTCCAGTAATGTGCTCCATCCTGACCTTCTCCTTCTAGTAATGTGCTCCATCCTGACCCTCTCCTTGCAGTTAGGTGCTCCATCCTGACCTTCTCCTTGTAGTTAGGTGCTCCATCCTGACCTTCTCCTTGTAGCTAGGTGCTCCATCCTGACCTTCTCCTTGTAGTTAGGTGCTCCATCTTCACCCTCTCCTTCTAGTAATGTGCTCCATCCTGACCACCTCCTTCTAGTAATGTGCTCCATCCTGACCCTCTCCTTCTAGTAATGTGCTCCGACCTTCTCCTTCTAGTAATGTGCTCCATCCTGACCCTCTCCTTGCAGTTAGGTGCTCCATCCTGACCTTCTCCTTATAGTTAATGTGATCCATCCTGACCCTCTCCTTGTAGTTAATGTGCTTCATCCTGACCCTCTCCTTGTAGTTAATGTGCTACATCCTGACTCTCTCCTTGTAGTTAATGTGCTCCATCCTGACCCTCTCCTTGTAGTTAATGTGCTCATTGTAGTAATGTCACCATAGTCCCCCTTATAGTAATGCCACCATTGCCCCCCTTATAGTAATGTCACCATTGCCCTCATAGTAATGTCACCATTGCCCCCCTTATAGTAATGTCACCATTGCCCCCTTATAGTAATGTCACCATTGCCCCCTTATATATGTCACATTGCCTTATAGTAATGTCACCATTGCCCCCTTATAGTAATGTCACCATTGCCCCCTTATAGTAATGTCACCATTGCCCCCTTATAGTAATGTCACCATTGCCCCCTTATAGTAATGTCACCATTGCCCCCTTATAGTAATGTCACCATTGCCCCCTTATAGTAATGTCACCATTGCCCCCCTTATAGTAATGTCACCATTGCCCCCTTATAGTAATGTCACCATTGCCCCCCTATAGTAATGTCACCATTGCCCCCCTATAGTAATGTCACCATTGCCCCCTATAGTAATGTCACCATTGCCCCCTTATAGTAATGTCACCATTGCCCCCCTTATAGTAATGTCACCATTGCCCCCTTATAGTAATGTCACCATTGCCCCCTTATAGTAATGTCACCATTGCCCCCTTATAGTAATGTCACCATTGCCCCCTTATAGTAATGTCACCATTGCCCCCTTATAGTAATGTCACCATTGCCCCCTTATAGTAATGTCACCATTGCCCCCCTTATAGTAATGTCACCATTGCCCCCCTTATAGTAATGTCACCATTGCCCCCCTTATAGTAATGTCACCATTGCCCCCCTTATAGTAATGTCACCATTGCCCCCTTATAGTAATGTCACCATTGCCCCCTTTATAGTAATGTCACCATTGCCCCTCTTATAGTAATGTCACCATTGCCCCCTTATAGTAATGTCACCATTGCCCCCTTATAGTAATGTCACCATTGCCCCCTTATAGTAATGTCACCATTGCCCCCTTATAGTAATGTCCATCCAATTGCCACCCCCTTATAGTAATTGACATTGACATAGACATTGCCCCTGCTAGTCATAGCTTAAAATAAAAAAAAAATCATACTCACCTAGTGCTTCCGCCTCCATCGCTGCTCCTCTCCCCGCATCTTCACTCCCGCCGTCACTCCGAGCGCGTCAAATGACCGCGGTCACGTGACACCGCGGTCACGTGACGCCGGCTGGGCGGAGCTTGTCGGTGTCGGAGACTAGGAGGCAGGAGAAGCCTCCGATCCGACACAGCTTTGAACTGCCGGCGCCATAATGCCGGCAGTTCAAAGAGGCAGTGAGAGGCGAGGCCGTGTGCCAGCGGAGACGGCTCTGCGTGCCCTCCCTGGCACGCGTGCCATAGGTTCGCCATCACTGCTATAGGGTGTGTATGTGTGTGCGTCCCTGTGGGGGGGTCTGTGTGGTGTGTGTATCTGTGTTGTGTGTGTCTCTTTGTGGTGTGTGTGTGTCCCTGTGGGGTGAGTGCATGTGTCCCTATAGGGTGTGTATGTGTGCGTCCCTGTGGGGGGTCTGTGTGGTGTGTGTATCTGTGTTGTGTGTGTCTCTTTGTGGTGTGTGTGTGTGCCCCTGTGGGGTGAGTGCATGTGTCCCTATAGGGTGGCTATGTGTGTGTGTCCCTGTGGGGGGGGGGGGTCTGTGTGGTGTGTGTGTCTGTATTGTGTATGTCCCTGTGGGGTGAGTGCATGTGTCGCTATAGGGTGTGTGTGTGTGCCCGTGGGGGGGTGGGTGTCTCTTTGTGGTGTGTGTGTGTTTGTCGGGTACGTGGTGAGTATCCAATATTGGGGCTGCACCTTAGCGACTATACACTTGCTGTTACTCTTTGTGTGCGTGTGGTGTGTATACATGTCCCCGTGCATGGTGAATATTTCATGTTGGGGCCCCACCTTAGTGACTATATGCTGGTATTTGCTGTTAGTCTTTGGCACTATCATTAAGCCCCTCTCATTCACAACTGTCAACTGTCACTTTTTCCCCATTATGTAGATAGGGGCAAAATTGTTTGGTGTATTGGAATGCGCGGGGTTAAAATTTCGCCTCACAACATAGCCTATGATGCTCCCGGGGTCCAGACATGTGACTGTGCAAAATTTTGTGGCTATAGCTGGCAGCTGTCGATTTTCCTCCAACACTTTTCCATTCACTTTTTCCCCATTATGTAGATAGGGGCAAAATTGTTTTGTGAACTGGAGCACGCAGGGTTAAAATTTCGCCTCACAGCATAGCCTATGACGCTCTCGGGGTCCAGACGTGTGACTGTGCAAGATTTTGTGGCTGTAGTTGCGACGGTGTACATGCCAATCCCGGATATACACACACACATTCAGCTTTATATATTAAATAAGAATATCTTGCATATATAATGTACCCTTAATACTGGCTTCCTCCTTTAAGGAGTTTTCACTTTTTCTCATTTTAACATAAATGTTTGTATTATATATGATGCAATTGTTAATTGTTGGTCCTATTTGCCCTTCTGTTATTTCTTGGAGACCCATTTTTGAACAGGATGTCACTGAAACAACTAAAAATGTGCACCAACACCGCCATCATCGGAGTTCTCACAAGCTAGATTCAACACTGCACATGTTGTTCTGTTTGTCTCCCACTATTCTGATATCCACACAGTGCGCATGCGCAGGCACTAGCTCTGCACTACGCATGTGCCACGTGCGTTCCACCGCACGTCCATGCGTTTCATGTACTGGAAGTGACATGCGGTTAGTCCCGCCTCACTTCCTTAAATAGCGGCTTCTTGCACATAGACGCTGCACACTGCCACCGCTCACGGACATGAGAGTAGCCACAAGGTAAACTATGCTCACCGATAACCCGAGAGTCTATATCCTTACACCCTCACTTACAGGATGCTTTATCTTCCTGTAAGCTTTACCGACTTGAGCCTGGAACTCAGAAACCTTGGTATGTAACCCTCTGACCTTTCATATATACATTTTCACTTTAACTAGCCTGCTTCTTATAAATTCTTTCTTTCTAGATCATAGACCCACAAGTCTTCTCCTTGAGAGAGCTATTCCCATGGCTCACAAATAGATTCTATAGGTATTGTGTACTCATATCAGTATTAATATCCTCTGTTATATGTGATCCTAATTAACCATTTAAGTTAATACTTCTGATAAATACTAGACACCTTTGCTAGAGGTCAGACCTAGAAACTCAAAGCACTTGTTTTTGATAATACTATTACTCAACAAGTTTCCTTGGGTTTTAACCAGGATTAAGTAGTAATACCTTTGTCCCTATTGTAAGGCCAGGAAGGGGCACTATACAAAGGGGACATCCTACATTAGTCCTGTTTAACAAATTGGGTAACCAAAGATAATTCACTTAACCCCCCCTTTTTTTGAGAGATGACCCTAATGGTACCTTTACACGCGGAAACATTTCTAGGGTGTCAACAGGTAATTTACTGGCTGCAGTGAAATCATGGAGACAAGGTTCTATCCTGTTGCTGTGTACAAATGGAATCATGTCTCCATGATTTCACTGCAGCCAGTAAGTTACCTGTTGACACCCTAGAAATGTTGCTGCGTGTAAAGGTACCATTATTGATACCTGTTTCTTTTGTATTAAATCCCCCTCTTAGTGATTATAGTCTCCAGCCTGACCTGAACTACAGGTTTCAACAGACCTCTTCCTTAAAGTTGTCCTTACTTTTTGATACGGTAACTAACCATTTATCCCTCCTTAAACCTTTCCCATATAGAATCTATAGTTCTTTTTACTTATCCTCGTTTCCTAGTTATAACCAGATTCCTATCTTCCTTTTTGAACCCGGTTTTTCTACTCACTCTCTCCCCTAATCATTTCCTCCCAGTTCACATATCACCTTGCACGTGTCACTACTGCCAATTCACAGACACTAAGAATTTCTTGTACTGCACCGCACACGGACACTAACATGCTCACTTGATTGATGCCAACATTACTTAGTTCTAATGCCTGTATCATTTTCTTTTATCATGTCAACAACTTCTGTCAAATAGATCATTGAGAAAGGCCAAGGTTTGGCCGAAACGTTGGATCAGTGTATCAAATTTATGTGGCAATAAAAAGGACATGTTTTTTTTCACCAGCAACCTGTATTTTCGTTCTACATTATTTGGTGTGCCCAGATATTCTTCCAGTTGATACAATTTCTACTGGAGCACCCAGTAAAGTGACAGTGAGCCTGTCTCTACTCTTTGTGGGTGTACGTGTCCCGGCTTCAGAGAGGTTGACTGCACATGATTGGAAGTCATCTGCACTCTCGGTCATGCACACTATGCCTCTCTGAAGCCGGAACGCATAAACTCAACTTCAGTGTACTGCGCATGAGTAAGAATGCGCACAGAATTTGAAACTAATCCTGCGTCTTCATTTCTCTATGCACCTTAAAGGGAACCAACCACCCCAAATGACCCCCCCGGACTGTTAATATGTGTCCATACACCCAGCACACACATTTAGGGCAATCGTTTTTGCTAAAAAAACAGTTTAGTAGAAGCTAAGATATAGCTTTATGAAGTTTAATAACTTCTGACGATTGGGTGTTACCTAGCTTTGTCCACGTGCAGTGTTCGTGCTAAATCGCGGCGAGCCCGCCCCTTTCATGTCGCGGCCAGGCTCTTAGAAAGTGAGAGGGGAGAGGGAGAGGAAGCTGAAAAGCACAAACACTGCACGTGGACAAAGCTAGGTAACACCCAGTCGGCTCAAGTTATTAAAGTTCATAAAGCTATATCTTAGCTTCTACTAAACAGTTTTTTTAGCAAAAACAATTGCCCCAAATGTGTGTGCTGGGTGTAGGGACACATATTAACAGTCCGGGGGGGGTCATTTGGGGTGGTTGGTTCCCTTTAAATGATACTTCAGAATTTGACATTTTCTATTTGATTTAGTCCAATAGCAATTAGAGAACATACCACACATAACAAAAGGGGATCAAGATTTAAAGCATAGTATGACAAAAATATTGGGTTAGGGGAGATATAATGCAGAAGCTGGCTGTCTGCAAGACATTTACCTTTTATTTAACCCCTTCAAGACCTTGACGGTGCGATTTGTGCTTTTGTTTTTTCCTCCCATTCTTCTAAGAGCTGTCCACGTGGACATATGAGATCTTGTTTTCTGCGGACGAGTTGTACTTTTTTATGACAACACTTATTTTCTCATGTGATGTGCTCAATAGTGTGGGAAAAATTCAAACTCCATTGAAATTGCAAAAAAAGAGTAAATCCACAATACGGTAGTTTTGAGGGTTTTTTATTGACCATGTTCACTATATGATAAAACTGACCTGGCAGTATGATTTTCCATGTCATTAAGGGTGTGTGCCCACATAGTGGTTTAGTGACGTTCAAATCGTCAGTAAACCACTGGAAAATTCAAGGAGCCTAGACTCCTGAGCTCAGAAGTCACCAGCGGTTTTCCAGCGGTTTCTCAGCGGTTTTCCAGCGGTTTTTTCAGTGTGTGCACAGCGTTTTACAGTCGGTTTTTCCAGCGGTTTTTCCGGCGGTTTTCTATGGAGGATTTTGTCCATGGAAACGCTCAAAAACCGCTGAGAAGAATTGACATGCTGTATGCTGCTAAACCACTGGGAAACCGCCCAACCTCTGGCAGATCTGCTCACATAAACCCACTATGTGTGCACAGCGTTTTCTAAATTACATAAGGTTACTTGTAAGTCCTAAAGCTGCTAATGATTTACATAAATTTAAATAAAACCTATGCTAAACCGCCGGCGGTTTTCGCTGCTAAACCGACACTAAACCACTATGTGGGCACACACCCTAAGAGTACACAGATACCAAACATTCGTAGGTTTGTTTTTTTTAAGTGGGGGAAGTAAATATTAATTTTTTCATTAGGACAAGTTCCAATTACTAATGCCAGAAGTGGTATGGGCGAAGGGGTGAATATTCATTTTTCATTAACGGCAGCGACCCAGTCACAGACACCAATGCAAAATATATTACATCCCCCAAAAATAAATCCTAGTGCATCTTTTAGAGACAAAAATAACATAAGACTCTGCCCTAGATCATTTCTCATTATAGGGATGTTAATTAAAGATGATGCCTCTTTATTAAAAAAAATAAAGGACATAAATTATCTTCTTTATAGATACTGTATATGTTATAATTCTATTTGGAATTGGATACCATTTATAATTGTGCATGTTTATGCAAGCCAATAATTATAATTGTCAACAGCACATCAAACCAAGTAAACAGAGTGATATACATACTGTATGGTCTGATTGTTCTGTCCCTGTTATGGGGCTCTGTGAGTTATCACCTCGGAGCTCTAAAATGCATATCAAGAACAGACTTGGGTCAAGCTACTCCATTTACCAGAGTCCTGGCCCTGCCCTGACCATCACCCTTTAACTCCTACACAAGGGATCTGGACATATACAGGGGCAAAGGACACAAAGTCAACTGCTGTTTAATGGCACAAGCTGTAACTGGAGAACATTATGATTTAAGAAGGGATGTGAGAAACACATTGAGTATCTTAAAAGACAGACGATATTTCAGCTGGAAAGTTGCAAGCTTAATTATATCATTAGTTCTTAATGACTAATAAATATGGAAGCCATTTGCAGAAGGGACCTAAGACTGCGTTCCACTTTGTGCTTTTTTTAGCACTTTTTTGCGTGCGCTTTTCAAAAATGCGCATGTGCCTGTGTCTGCTGCAATGAACGTGAAATCACTTTGCCGTTCAGACACTGCGTAAAATCGCTGCGCTTTATGGGAAAAAGCGACGGCGTAAAAAGAATTGACATGCCACAGACGGGGAGAAAGATCCTGGTTCTCTTCCCCTGTGAATTGTGACCGCCCATTTGATTTCGCGAAATCATGTTAAATAAATTCAAATGTATTAAAATAATAAACTTATTTACAACAATACTTACCTTCCGACGCCTATTCGCGGTCTCTGGTGCAGAGGCAAGCCAGTATTGTCCTACAGGGTCTTCATGATATCAGAGTGACGTCACAGCATTGATTGGCGCTCGCGGTCATGTGATACATATCCACAGCAGTCATCAGCACCGTGACATCACTCTGACATCAGGAAAGGCCGGGCAGGACGATACGTCGCCTGCTCTACACGAGACGCGAAAGGGTCGGAAAGGTAATATTCATTGTTTATTATTTTTTAATACATTTGGCTTTATTTAAATTTGATTTCGCAGTGTATATTAATACACTGCGAAATCAAATGAGGGGTGGCAGACATGTCATAGAGGGGAGGAGGAACCAGGATTCTTCCTCCCTCTGTGACATCACTGCTCCTACTGCCCGTAAAAAAGCGTGCAGTCTCAACAGCACTGCTTCTTTTTTTTGCGCTTTTTTGCGCAGGTAAAAACGCTGGTAAGAGCGCCCCGCACAAAAAAAGCGCAATGTGTCAACGTAGCCTTAGGCTGGTTTCACACTACAGTTTTTTTCCCTGATCAGGTTCGATCAGGTTTGAGTGTCAAAACCAGGAGAGTCTCCAAAACTCAGAACAGGTTGTCAATCTTTCAGTTATAGTTTTTCTCTACAAGTTCCTCTCCTGGTTCCTCTCCTGGTTTTGACACAAATCTGATCGAACCTGATCAGTGAAAAAACTGCAGTGTGAAACCAGCCTTAAGGTTGATTTTTTTTTTGTGGACAACAATACCTTGTCCCCAGCTCCAAAGCTTAGTCATCTGGAAGATGTTAGCAGTTGATGTCTGACTGCCATGCACCTCCCCAAGTTCTCTCTGCCTTCAGACCAGATGAACTTTAAATTTATTCACAGCTTTTTCAACCTCCGAAGTATTCCTCACCGCAGTAGAGAAGGAACCAAAACGAAGATGCAATTCAAGATTACAGAAAAATGGAAACGTTTTAATGGATTCTTGATACTGATTATGAATTACAAATTCAGGTAATAAAAGATGGTCCATCCAGTAAGACTGATGATCAGACAAATAACACCAAAGATACTGCTCAACTGTTTGATTAGTACATTCTGTCCGATCAGTCTCTGGGTGGTAGGCAGAAGAAAAAAAAGACAACTCAATATCAAACTTTTTATTGAATTTACTACAAAATTAGGAAATTAATGGAGTCTCCTTTTTGGGAACTGTACGTTCCGGAAAACCGTGTTATCGCACAATGTGATTAATGAACAACCTACTTAGGTTTTCAGAGTAGGAACTCAGGCAGAGAGACAAAACGATACTGTTTACTGAACCCGTCAACCACCACCCAGATAATAGTCTCCCCTTCTGAGGCTGAAAATTCAGTAATGAATTCTATGGAGGGGGGAGTCCAAGAACGCCTAAGTCTTGGTATAAGGGTGGAGAACACCAGCGGGATGGGTTCAAGGTGATTTGACATGGGCACAAGAGACACGCCCACTCCAGGGCCAGGGAAGACTCGGGAACCGGGCGGTTATTCGTTGTTCTGCTTCAACATTTTTTTGGTTCTTTTCACGGGGACAGACAGGGGCTGAGACCCGATCCCATTCAAGTACTGGTGGCCATGGGTGCTTGTATGTCCCGGGCGCTATTAGGTCCACTCTCCCGTGGACTGCTCCCAAGTTCAGCCACCTTCCCCAATATGTGTCGGGTGTTCGGCCACAGCTCCCGTTAGAAGTCTGGGGCCTCCAGGGTTATGGCTCGGGCAAAAAAGGATCTGCACTGTCTGCAGGGCCGGGTCCCTGTCCCCACCAACCCCTGTCTTGTCAGATTCGGGTGTACGGGGCTCGCTGTCTCTTCCGCACCCCTAGGGCTCTTCTGTTCCTCTGCCAGTAAGTTGTTTCCTCCCATGGGTGAGCGTGGTGGCATTGCTCCAACCCACGGAAGTCGCAACACAATGCCTCTACATTCCTGACTACCACTCCCCATCAGTTGATGTTACTCCTCCGGTCTCCTTCTACTGACTCCCTCCTGACTCTACTGGCTGGTCCCCCTTTTTGTGACCTGGATCCTCCCTCAGGGTCCACCCACCGTCCCAGGGGCCTGTCACACGTGTGTGTTTTATGGGCTCAACTGCACCATCCCGACACCTGGAGAACAGGGGCACTACACTCCCTAACCATAGGAATGTAGTACCTCTGGTGGCGGCTTACCCAGTGGGGTGCCACACAAGTTTAATAAATAAAAACACATTCCCTACATTCTTTAACTATGGTTGGCCAACAAAAATTCCTGGTTACCAGTCAGATGTTAATGTCATCCCTTCATGACAAATTACGAATATTTACATCAATGGCCATGTTCTTGCCTTTGATGAGAGCTCACACACTGAGCCCACATTTTTCATAGCACTTGACAGCTGATTTAAGCAGCAATCAAGTGTCTCTAACAGCCGAAGGTGGATCGGAGATGCAGATTTTTGTGATCTGTTATAACATTGACTTAATGTTGCCACCTTTAAGAAAATGGCGCCAGTCCTTGAAGGCCACTTAACTGATAACAATTTAAGATTATTGATGTCATGATTCCTCTCTACAGATGAAAATTTTCATGAAATAAAGCATACGGACAAAGTTGTGTGAGAAACACGGTACATTGTAATAGCACTTGTCCACAATAACAGGACACTCAAGATTGGGCTGAACTAATAGCAGGTCAGACAAAAAACATTCTGTTAAGGGTGCTTCACACCACGATTTTGTGCCTGTCCGTGGGATCCGACTTTGAAGGAGGATCCCACGGACAGGCATGGATCCACACGGATCCCTGCAATCGGATGGCAAATAGCTATCCGATCCGATTCTGTGCAGGATCCGTGTGGATCCTGCGGTCCCCTGTCTTTCCCTGCTTCTGCTCCTCCATCTTCTTCCCTCTCCTATTCTATATGCTGTGCCCCCGCTTCTCTATCCTCCTCTATCCCTATCCTATCCCTCTTCTCTTCCCTATGTGTAAAAAAATAAAAAAAACCTCCTCCCGAAGTATACATCACCTGTCACCGACTCCCACGCTGCAGCACCATCAGGACTGAAGAGCCTGTGATGATGTCACAGATCCAGTCAGCTGACGAGTCATGTGACCGGATCTGTGACATCATCACAGGTCCTTCAGTCCTGATGGTGCTGCGGCGTGGGAGCCTGTGACAGGTGATGTATCCTCCGGGAGGAGGTTTTCTTATTTTTTTTACACACAGGGAAGAGAAGAGGGATAGGATAGGGATAGAGGAGGATAGAGAAGCGGGGGCACAGCAAAGAATAGCGGGGAGAGAGAATAGAATAGCGGGGAGACAGAGTAGAATAGGAGAGGGAAGAAGATGGAGGAGGCAGGAGCAGGGAAAGACAGGAAATACGGAGCCGACATCGGATCCGAGGTGAACTCGGATCCGATGTCCATAGGCTCCCATGGTGTGGGCCCTCGGAACAGCCTCGGATCAGCAGTGATCCGATGCTATCCGATGTGAGTCACGGACACAAAATCGTAGCAGGCTACGATTTTGTGCCCGTGATTAAATCGGATGGGATCGGATGGTGCCAAAATCGGATGCCAATAGTGGCACATGCGATCCCATCTGATTCCCATAGGGGAACATGGGGTCCAATTTCGGATCCGATTGTATCCGTTTTGAAACGGATACAATCGGATGACCGAAAATCGTTATGTGAAAGCAGCCTAACTCAGTGAAAAAACAGATTGCCTCAACCTTCAAATTAACAACATCTGCACCTTACAAGTCAAGTCAGTGATTTGGCAATCTCTAAAAAGATTTTATTAAATTTACAATAATACTTTCCAAACCGAGGAAAACACTAAGGTTTTTAGCGACTTGGGTAGCATCCACTCCATAATAGGTTGGACCTTAGAAGGGTCCAGGTGGAAATCTTCAGCAGACAAGATATTCCCAAGAATTTTACTTCTTGAACTAAAAAAACATTTTTCAAATTTAGCAAATAAGGAATGGTCTGTGTCTTGGAGTACAGTATGTACATATTGGATGTGTGCCATAATATCAGGCAAATAATCCAAGGTGTCATCCAAATACAAAACCAAATATTGTCCATTTATATCTCTGAATATGGCATTAACAAAATTTTGAAAAACAAGATACTCCGTGACCCTCAGGTATGTTACAAGAAGTATTTTACTCGTATCCTTCTCTTATATGAATCAGGTTATACACACCCATGAGATCAAGCTTGGTGAATAGGCTCCGAGCAACTGGTTATAGAGATCATCAGGGAAGAGATGCAGAAGATACTGATTCTTTACAGCAGTGTAGTTGTGTTCCCAATACAATAAAAGGCCTGAAAGTACCAGTTCTTATAAGCAAAAAAGAAACCTGGGCCTACTGGTGAAGTGGATGGTCTGATCAACCCATTTGCAGACTGTCAACTATATCTTTTATTGCCGGACATTCTGGACCAGAAGGATTATATCCTTTACCCTTGGGGAGATGGGAGTTTGGTACCAGATCAATAGGACAATTATAATCTTTCTGTACGGGGTTAATTTTTCAGATTCGGACGCAAAAAATACATCAGCAAAATTTCTGAATACATAACTTAAACCACTGGATATGGCTTTAGTCAAATTCAAAGATAAAGACATACATTTGTTATGACATTCTGGCCTCAAGCGTACAATATTACTCTGGTGCCAGTCAATGACAGGGTACTGATTTTGTAACCATGACATGCCCATGACCACAGCCGCAGGCAAGTTTTCAAGGAAAAAAATTGCAAGATTCAAAATGTAGTGCTCCAATAAGCATAGATACCGTCTAAGTGGTACTTCACCACACCCTGGGTGAATGGCATAAAATCAATTGCAGTGACTTTCATTGGAAAACATAATTTTAGAAAGGATAAACCAAGATTCCTTGCTACCTTGGCATCAATAAAATTAGCTGCAGAACCACGATCAATAAAGGTCTGAAGCTGCACAGATTTTTGTAGGCAGGCAACAAACAAGTACCAATAATTTGGCAGAATCACAGGGCAACACCTGTGCGTATAGGTGGGCATCCATGAGCCCACTCAGGTGCTGACATTTCTCTGGTGACGGTTGTCTTGGGCAAAAAGACCTGACATCCAGACTCTCCACAGTGGTTACCAACAAACACCTTGTGTTGCTTAATCCCCTGAAGTTAATGGGAATGAGTCACTCTAATCAGTATTGGCTCCTCAGTATTAGTTGCAAAAGTCTTAGGCGAAAATGCAGCTTTTGCAGTGTGTTAATGTTTGCATTTGTGCACTTATCCAAGCGGATTGACAAGGATATGGCAGTATTAAGAGTCATGAGAAGGGAACTAAAACCAACATGTCCTTAACTTGGTCAGAGAATCCAGAGCAAAGCAGATAATGAAGATCCCAACTATTCCACTGTGAGTCTCTGGCCCAGCGCCAAACTCTATACAATAATCAGGCTCGATGTAATACAAATGGCCATGTCCCAAGGAGACAAAAGTAAAGTAGCACACACCGACATCTATTTAATTTAATAAATCCATAGTTAACCAAGTGCAAATCTCATTAGTTTCATTTGAGGTAATTATGTACAGTACATAATGTAATTAATTAAATATAACTTTCAAGCGTATTAACTCAATCTTTAATCCTTCATTTTAGATACAATCTTACTAGAGAGGATAAAAATTTTAGCAGATCTCAATGTAGAAAGTGGTCTTGGAATGAATTCCCCAGACTATAGATCAAAAATGTTTCAGAAGTATGTATCTACTTTGCAAGCTGAGAGCGAGTGACATCAACTGCAAAATCTTCATGATTACCCTGCTTTTACAGCAAACTTCTAGGCTACGTCCCGTCTTTGGGCTTCTGGGGAGTTTTTGATGTTGCAGAATGTCTGCAGCTTTTCTGCACCTAGTATGTAAATTAGGTTACTTTTGTTTTTTAACAAGTTCTTATTGCATTTTTGATGCAGCACTGTCTCTTTTTGGTATGTGATGTTTTAAATAAAGCTGTTTTGTTATTGATACTTCCTGCTTGGCTTGCACAAAAAACTTTATTGATGTATTTATGTCCAGATTACATTCCTTTTTGTTATGCATTTACTCAGCGGGAATGCACTAAAGACGCATGTGTCCTTTTTACCTGCGTTTCCCATGCATCTAATGTGAGTCTATGGGAAACATCTGTACAGAAATCTCACCATACTCAGGAGAAATTGACATGTTGTGGACTTGAAACATGCACCGCAGGTCAGTGTACACTTAGCACAGTGGACATGAGATTTCTAGAAATCCCATCCACTTTGCTAGAACTGTAAGATGCTGTATTTTAACGCAATGAAAATAAACTTAGCAAAAGTAATAGTGGGAACACAGCCATAGTCTCCTGACTTTCCCCGACTATCAGATAAGTGAAATTAAGGGAGACTTAAGAGAAATGTTTTGACAAGCACAATGAGAGCAGGCTCAATACATTTCTCTTCAGTCTTCCATGTCCAATCTAGTATGTCTGATGACAGTCTTAAAGACCAAAACGTTACGTCGAACACTATGGATTGGTTAACAAGAAAACTACTATCATTGTCATCTATTTGAAGAGGACCTGTCACCCCCCTGCTACATGGCAATCTCATAAATATTGACACTGAAAGAATCCAGCGCTCTTAAAGAGGACTTTAAAGAGGACCTGTCACCCCCCTGTTGCATGTCAATCTAAATGTAGCACTGAATGCATCATGTCTGCTGCATTCAGGGAAGGGATCCCCCATGTGTCTGTGTGCTGTATACCCCGAGATATAGCCTTTGTAAAACTTAAGGTACCTTTACACGCCGCGACGGCAGGCTGGATACATCCCGCTACTTCACGTGCACGAGCACGCTCAAACGGTTACAAACGGTCAACGCACCCTGTTTACACGCCGCCACAAGGTGCGCTACGCCACGCTACATCTATAGCTAGCTACATCGCCGGGTGTCTCAAGTAGCCAGCTGTAGCTCATTTACACACCGCTATAACCAGCTACTATGGGCGTACCTGGTGCAGCAGGGACAGCACATAGGCGTGCCACAATTGTGGATTACGAGCCGTCCGTGCGCTGATAGGACGAAGCAATAACATCCTGATTGGGCAGGCAACGCAGGAGGCTGAGTAATACAGCACGCTCGAGCGATTGTGTAGTGTGACTCGTCAGCTCCTTTAAATATGCCTCCCTATGCTGCGACTACCAATCGTCATGCAGCAGCTTCCACCAATGATCGCACATGGGGCGCGGTAACACGGAGCCAGGGTCACGCCTTAGCTACATCGCAGCCTGTCCCGAGTTCACTTCCGTTGCTTCTTTACACGCCAATACAGCTCGCTACCATCGGCGTTGTAGCCATCAGTTTTCGAGCAGAGCTAGGAAACAGATGTATCTGTTGCCGGCTGTATCGTCACGTCTTCAGACGCCGCTACGACGGGCTACATTGGCGCTACAAGCTACATTTGTAGCCTGTTAGCGGGATGTATCCAGCCTGCCGTCGCGGCGTGTAAAGGGCCCTTTACAGTTAGAAGCCATGGAGGCAGTGACTGTGGCTGGAGGGAGCTTGATTGACTGGGGCCACACAGACACATGGGCGACCCCTTCCCTGAATGCAGCAGACATGCTGCATTCAGTGCTGCATTTAGATTGCCATGCAGCCAGGTGGTGACAGGTCCTCTTTAAGAGTGCTGGATTCTTTCAGTGTCAATATTTATGAGATGAGACCCTATTCAACTAAAAAAAACACTAAAAATACCATATTTCCCAGCTTATATTTAATGGGGCAGTGTAATATGGTCAGTTTTGATGTTCTTTACCTAAAAAAATAGAATTTTTACCAGGATCCTGGCTTGAAATCATGAGAGCATTTTTTCACAAAAGCCGTATACTTAGCGTGATTTAAAGCCTTCGTCACACATAACAACGCACCAGCGATACTAATAACGATACGACCTGGCTGGGATCGCTGGTGCGTCGTTTTCACATCGCTGGTAACATGTCGAACATTATCTCACCAGCAATGTCACGACTTCAGCAACAATCCAGAATAATACTGAGGTTGTTGGGAATTGTCACGCCATAGCGTAGCATTGAGATCGTTGGTCATTGTCCCTTTCAAACACAACGATGCAGCGCTCCCAGTGGGAGCGCAACAACGTAGAAATGATCCAGAGCAGTAAGTAACGATCAACAATCTCACAGCAGGGGCCAGATAGTTGGTACGTGTCACACATAACGACATCGTTAGCGTGATCGTTATTACATCGCAAAATCTGTGACGTTACAACGAACTTGTTAACGATCTCGTTATGTGTGACAGGACCTTAACAAGCCAACTCATGTTTGAACAAAGTGGCAACACAGATAAACCGATTTAACAATGAAAGGTATTTGTGGTATTTAAAGGAACAAACAAATAAATACAATTTTAACAGGAGCATCAGCTTAGGGAAGACTTGCAGAACGGTACCATGGGTGTAAAGGCAAGAATTTACTCTACGGTCATTCCATTAAAAATATCAAAAATGTAAAATAAAATGTGTTAAGTCCATAAATGAACATTCTAGGGTTTCTTTTGACTGATTTTATTTAAAAATAAATATTTTGTTCTAATCGTTTCTCCTTCCAAAATGTTTCATGATAGACATAAAACACAAACTGAATAGTGCACATATATCGTAATGGGTCAGCAGACTTGTTAAATCCATTAGCCATCAAAATTGCTGTTTTTCCTACTGCTGACTGCATCTGAAGCAGGATAATAACCGGAATTACTGCGCTGCATGCAAAGATAATGACACAAGACTAATTTATTTTTTATTGATCTGATACTCAATTGACTTCAAACAGCACTGACTTATACTTTCCTTGGAGTAAAAAAGAAAGAAAGAAATGTGCCTGTAAGGTAACACGGACCCATGAAAACAAGTAATAGATCCTGGAACATAAGACCGGGTTTGTCTGACGGCTCATTAGGTTTCATGGAATCTCTCTGATGGCTGATAGTAAACTCTTCCATAGGTAAGCTAGAGTTTTTCTTTTTACTGATTTGATTGCCTCAATTAACTTGGTATAAAAGTGTTCAATAAGCTGTATGTTCATCATCCCCTTCTAATGCGTCATTGATTTTAGGAGCAAATAAGGACAAGCAATCATTCTCATGAAATATGCTCTACTTTACAGAAGTATGCCAATGTCTTACACGGTGCTCTACAACAAAACACTGTACAGATAAATTACAAATCAATCCATATGTATCCCAAGACGTGTTCATTTTATATCACTCTCTTTTTATTCTATTTCAAAAAGATTATTACCTTCTTTTTATTCTAGGAAAGGATGGCTCATTGCCTTGACTTGTTAAGTCCTAATCACTCAGGTCGCCAATTGAAGGTGAAGAATTTGGACGAGATGGCTAAGGTCTTAAACCATAGTAAATAGTTTCCATTCTTTATAGTAATGTATTTAATACTAAAAATAGTATAAAGCAAATTAGGAGATGGCCCAGTAAGACATACATGGGTTTATTTAAGGGGCTATTCACATGGTAAAAAAATGTACTCATGTTCTTTTATTAAGAAATGTGTCTCGATCTAGAAGACTAGTCAGCTGTAGAGGCCAATTTACACATGTCGACATCGCTAACGATGTCGCTGCAACTTGTGACATTGCAGCGACGTCGCTGCGTGTGACATCCCGCAGTGATCAGCGATCAGCTCGCTGATCATTGCGGAATGGCCAGGGCCGTTTTTCAGTCGCTGGTCTGCCGCTGTCACGCATGCATCGACATGTGTGACAGGGGCAACGGCCAGCGATCCCCAGTCTGCACACGGCATCCTGAACAGTCATATCGACCGTCGGGTGTCGGGCGCAGACTGGCTGATCACTGGTGAGTCTGCCTGTGTGACAGCTCACCAGCGATCAGATAGCGATGTCCCAGTGAGCCAGATTGTTGGTCAAGTCGATGGGACATCACATGTAACCCGGCCTTTAGTCAACACATAACCACTGACAAGATTGAAGACAGCTGGATGACTGACTCAGCTCAGCGAGCCCCCTTCTATATCTGTACATCAGCTGTGGCATAGAAAGAGATAGACTTATGTAGAGAAATATGCAGTCAACCATGCCACTTCATACACATCACTGGTCACATGCTGACAGAGAAAACAATCTCAATTATTAAACCTAAAACAGAGGGGGAGCTGCCTGTACCAACACTGGTATCTTTAGATCTGGTTGCCTTACTTAAAGGAGACAATTTTTGTTTCTTCTATGGGGCCAAGAACTTAGGGGTAGCTAGTTGCTAACTACCTACATGTCCTGCTGTGCAGCAATTCTCCGATATCCTATGATGACAGAGCTGTTCCTTCTCTTCTGCTGTCGACAGGTTGTCACTGCTGGCACAATGTTGATTCACAGCTACCTCCCTGCTGACTTAGTGCCATTTACATTGCATGAGCTGGTGCATGGGCATAGCACAGAACTCAGCATGTGACTGCAGTGCTTAGGCTCGGTATCAGTGTCACAAGCGGACTAATATGTAAATTGTCACTTCAGTGAGGAAGTAGACAAACTCTAATGCCACCTAATAAATGTAATGTGTTTGGGGAACGGAATACACCAGTCTGTCACGCCTATGTTTTTGCGGCGCTAACCATGTACACCCACATTCCTTTGGGGATTGCGGCATGTGAAGCGGCGAGGGAACTCCACCGGATTGGTTCCGCTGTTGGTGTGGCAACTTCCGGGGCAAAGCATCGCCCTAGGTTGAGGGCGAAATTGCGGCGTGTAAAAGTGCCTTCGGCGTTCGGAGGCAACCATGAAAAATGTGCATGCGCTCGTTAGATTGCCTCCGATCGCCGCCAAAAGTTGAGGCGTGTAAACGTACCCTTATAGTGATGTTTGTTTTTCTCACATTTGCAGTGCTTGGTACGTGAGATGATCATGGACACTGATGGAGATGCTATCGTGGCTCTTGGCTTGGTGAAAGAGCAATTGTGGCTGGAGGATAGATATGAGAGGTTAATAAGAGTTATAATTGACTCGTAAACAAGCCTTTTAATATGACTTAAGATTTGTGCCAGATCAGAACCCCAAACTGCAGATGCTGTGTTTCGGGGTGATTGCCCCTCATCAGTGCAGTGTGTGGGATTCTGATTTGGCTGTATGAGAGGCTAAGATGAGGTCTCGGGAACAGTTTTTCTCCTTGTGGAATCTGCCAGCTGGCAGTGAGAAGACTTTAGCAGACTAATATTACTACACCGCTCACGCAATGTGAATTGCACTAACACAATGCGCCTGTGTAGGACACTGGGGAGAATTGCTCTGTTGACATGACATCATAGGAGGGGGAAGAATCACAGCCTGAAGTGGTTCTGTGACCATTCTGAGTCGAGAGATCGGTACATGAAGAACAGGCAGGTAGGCAGCAACCACTTACCAATAAGTGCTTAGCCACTTTAAAGGGAACAGGTCATGTCACTTTGTGATATTAAACCCCCCAATGTGTTTTAAATGATGCAACGTGCATCACTAACGTGGTTTTCTAAAAAAGACTTTACATGATGAGGTGACTGCACACACATACCTGTCCTCAGTCATAGGGGTGGTGCTTGTACTTACTGTCACTCAAGGTCATACCCCCTGCATGGTAACTGATTGAACGTGTGGTGATGCCACGACCATGACACCGTTATGGGGCGAAGTTAAGCAAAAAGGGTCTTCTACGTCAGGCCTGCTTAGTGACATAGCTGTGACATCACCACAGGTCCTTCACTACCAGAGGACCTTCAGAGAACGATGTCAATATATTACACTGCAGGGGCGTTACTATATTTAAAAAACTGCAAAACAGAAGTGGATTGACGCAAACTATTCCAGTTGATGTATCTTCCCCCGGTGACTGTTTGTGCAGGTACCTAATGTAAACACCTAAGAATCAAAAGTGCTTTTTTATGATAGATATTTTTTTTTTTATCATCTTAGTGATGCACAGTTCATGATCTAAATAACATTGAGGGTGGTTTAAAAAAAAAAGGATATGACAGGTTCCCTTTAATACAAGATAGTTGTGGTATACCTCTCTATTTTATACATATCTAAAGGTTTTTTCTACATGGGCACCCATTCAATAAGGTGCATTATATTTACAAATTTAGCATATTCTCTTTAAAAATACTTTTTTTACTATTTTCCTTGGAATTTAATTATGTATCCTGTCAATAATACCCTTCCAAATAACTAGTCTTTTTAACTAAGAGACCTTTCTTTACAGCTTCATGTTTATGAGTTGGGTGGTTTTGGAGCAGTTATTAGAGGTTTCTTTCTTTCTAGTGCAAACAAATCTTCTTTGCACTTTGTGCAGCTCATATTTGCCACAGAGAACACAGAGGCACTGAACATGAGGAAGATTGGCACGGAGACTGGCCCAATAAATTGTCACTTCAGTTGCCATGGAAATAGGGCAAAATTTAAGTAACTGGCAAGCAGCAACAAAAACAGTCTATGTTTTATTGGAAAATACACGACGCACGCATATTAACCACGCTGCTGACTTTCAAATCTTATTAAAAATAAAATCCAAGGTTATTTGTCAGAATGATCAAGAATGGAAAGTCTTACACATTGTCTATACAGAATTAGTTACAGACTGGAAAGCTCTGTAAAACCTTTCCGGTGATCAGCCTCCTAAAGAACTAGCCTATTCACAGAAAAAGAAGATTTGTTATGTTTACTACTAAAATTTATATTATTAGTCTTCATACACAGTACAGAATAGACAAATCAAAGTCTTGACATCTGCTTCTTTCAACAGATTAGTTCCTGTACTATGGCTTGCCATTTACAGATCATTAACAACTTAATTGCAAATGAAAGGGAACCTGTTGGCAGCATTGTCTCCAAGATGTCTCCAACCTTTTACAAGGAAGTTCTATTTTCTGACAGCTAGGGCCCTTTCACATACGGTTTCGATTGCGAAGCGTAAATAAGCATCTGCGGTTTGCCGCATAACTTCATTTGCGGCCGTTGTTTTCCATAGAAATAGGGACTTGCGGAGTGCGGCAGTGGGTTTTGACTTGCGGCAGATGCGGCAGCGAAAAAAACGCGTCAGCCGCGGTGTTTCGTGCCGCACCTGCGCAATGCAACCGCACTGCCGCACCTGCGCAAGTCCCTATACTTCTATGGAAAAAAACGCAACGCGCCGCAAGTGTTCGGGTTTGCGGCAAACGCGCAGATGCGGTTTTCACGCATCTGCCGGAATTACGAAAACGCTGATAAAGGGCCCTAGCTATATATTAGCAATCAGTTACGGAACTGTTCCCAACGCTATGAATAGGCTTCACATCACGTATTCAAATCGGCAGATGCGGTGAAAAAACCGCATCTGCCGCGATTACCGCATAACCGCTACACTTGCGGCAAGCCCATGCAATGCTATGCGGCTTGCGTAAGGGGCGCATGCGGCAAGTGCGGTTTCGCACTTTCGGCAGTGCGGTGCAAAAAAACGCTGCAGCAGCGTTTTTTCCGCCGACCTGCGCAGTGCCGAAACGCACTGCGACTGCGCACCTTACCGAAGCGTAACATTGTGGGTTGCCGCAAGTGTAGTTATGCGGTAAACCGGCAGATCTTTTTCACGCATCTGCTGCGATTTGAAAATACCGCTGATGTGAAAGGGCCCTAAGGCTATGTTCACACATAGCGGTTTACTTGTTCTTTTTTGTGCGGGCGCTTTTTCAGTGTTTTGCACCCGCACAAAAAAGCCCCGTAAAAAAATGCGGTGCATTCACACACCACGTTTTTTTACGGGCTCACTTCTCCCCCTAAAGCGCAGGGGAGTAGTGATGTCACACAGAGGAGGAACAATCCTCCCCTGTGTGACATCGGTCACAGCCCATTTGGGTTTAGCAGTGTATTAATATACACTGCGAAACCCAAATTAAACTAAGGCAAATGTGTGAAAATAATAAAGAATGAATACTTACCCTTTGCCGGTGATACGGCGGGAGATCCACAGGTATCGACCTTCCAGGGCCTGGCAAGATTGCTGATTGGCCGTTCGTGGTCATGTGATATGTGACGCGCTATGACGCGCATATCTGTGATCGCGAGCGGCCAATCAACGATGACAGGTCCAGGAAGGACAGTACTGTGTACCTTCTCTCGGCTCCCGGAAACTGGAACACCCGGCGCAGAGGTAAGTATTCATTCATTATCATTCTTCACACATTTGCTTTAGTTTAATATGGGTTTCGCAGTGTATATTAATACACTGCAAAACCCAAATGGGCTGTGACAGATGTCACACAGGGGAGGAAGAACAGCATTGCTCCTTCCCTGTGTGACATCAGCGCCGGCGTATTCCTGCTGGAATTCAGACGATGCGCAATTCCAGTGGGGATAATGGGCTCCTATGGGAGAAAGCGCCGGCGCTGCTGCATAAAGAATTGACATGTCAATTCTTTTTACGCCGCGCTTTTTCCTATAAAAGCACTGCGTATTTTTACACTGTGTCTGTATGGCAAAGTAAATTTCACATTCACTTTGCCGGCAGACACAAGGCACATTGTGCATTTTTGAACAGTGTGTGCAAAAAAGCACTAAAAAATGTGCAATGTGTGAACATAGCCTTAACGTGCCAC
Source organism: Allobates femoralis (assembly GCA_033576535.1). Classification (NCBI taxonomy): domain Eukaryota; kingdom Metazoa; phylum Chordata; class Amphibia; order Anura; family Aromobatidae; genus Allobates; species Allobates femoralis. Next base: position 558,048,615 of record JARQOC010000003.1, read on the forward strand.
CTTCAGCAACGCCTATGCTGCATTCTGTGAAGGTGGCTATAATCCACCTACCCACCTGTACACCTAAATAAACGTTTCACGTCCTGTATGTAGATGAATACTCACATGGTCCAATGGATCATCTCACTGCAGAGCGCTACGCCATTTTTTTAAATTATTTTATAAATCACTCCTTTGGTTGTGCACGTAATGCAGTCTTTTATTTGAAATCTTCTTCCTTTGTTCATGAATTCAGGTGTTCCTTTAGTTAGTATTTTTCCATGTAAAAAAATGTGGGCTATGCAAGAAAAGCTAAAAGAATGCTGCGGTCGGGTTAAGCATAGTGGGCATGGGATTTCTTACAATGCCATCCACTATGCTGATGCTGCTGCGTCCAAAATGCTGTGTCGTACAGTAAGACGCTGCGTCCAAAACGCTACATCTACTGACCGTGAGTATGCAGCCTAACAGTGGAATATGAGGAAGGATCTGACTGCATTTTCTAAAATTGCAGGTACCTGCTAATATTGCTCCTTCTGAGTACAATCTTAAAGCCCTTCTGCTGACTACATCTATATCTATATACCGTATATACTCGTGTATAAGCCGACCCGTGTATAAGCCGACCCCCCTACTTTTGCCCCCAAAATCTGGGAAAAACTATTGACTCGTGTATAAGCCGAGGGTGGACCCCAGCACAGGTATACAGCCCCCAGCAGTGTGGTATACAGGCCCCCCGATGGTATACAGGCCTCCCCAGTGGTAGTATACAGCCCCCAGCAGTGTGGTATACAGCAGCCTCCCCAGTGGTATATACAGGCCCCAGCAGTGTTACAGCAGCCTTCCCAGGGTTATATACAGCAGCAGTAGCCCCAGGGGTATATACAGCAGCAGCAGCCCCAGGGTATATACAGCAGCAGCCCCATGGTATATACAGCAACAGCCCCATGGTATATACAGCAGCAGCCCCATGGTATATATAGCAGCAGCCCCATGGTATATACAGCAGCAGCCCGAGGTATACAGGTCCCCCCAGGCTATATACAGCAGCAGCCCGAGGTATACAGGTCCCCCCCAGGCTATATACAGCAGCAGCCCCATGGTATATACAGCAGCAGCCCGAGGTATACAGGCCCCCCCCATGGTATATACAGCAGCAGCCCGAGGTATACAGGCCCCCCCCCAGGCTATATACAGCAGCAGCCCGAGGTATACAGGCCCCCCCAGGCTATATACAGCAGCAGCCCGAGGTATACAGGTCCCCCCAGGCTATATACCAGCAGCAGCCCCATGGTATATACAGCAGCAGCCCGAGGTATACAGGTCCCCCCCAGGCTATATACAGCAGCAGCCCGAGGTATACAGGCCCCCCCCAGGCTATATACAGCAGCAGCCCCATGGTATATACAGCAGCAGCCCGAGGTATACAGGTCCCCCCCAGGCTATATACAGCAGCAGCCCGAGGTATACAGGCCCCCCCCAGGCTATATACAGCAGCAGCCCGAGGTATACAGGCCCCCCCAGGCTATATACAGCAGCAGCCCGAGGTATACAGGCTCCCCCCCAGGCTCGGGAAACCTGTAAAGGAAGATGATTATACTTATCGCTGTCCGGCTGCCGTCCCCGCTCTGCATCGCGATCCTCCTTCTGCATCGCGCTCCTCCATCTTCCGGCTTCCGACTTCCTGTGTTCTGCGCCGACAATGACGTCATTCTCGGCGCCGACAGGAACCCGGAAGATGGAGGAGCGCGATGCAGAAGGAGGATCGCGATGCAGAGCGGGGACGGCAGCCGGACAGCGATAAGTATAATCATCTTCCTTTACAGGTTTCCCGAGCCTGGGGGGGCCTGTATAGTGATGGGGGGGCCTGTATACCTCTGGGGGGGGGCGCCCGTATAGTGACTCGCGTATAAGCCGAGGGGGTAACTTTTCAGCCCAATGTGTGGGCTGAAAAACTCGGCTTATACGCGAGTATATACGGTAGATCTAATTGGAGGACAGTGTTGTGACATCTGTTTAGAAAGAGCAGTGCTTTGGACAAACTGAGCCCACCTGTATTCCTTAGGCTGCCTTCACATTTGCGTATGGGAAGGCAGCGTAACGCATGTTTAACATAGGAACGCATAGTGCCTGCGTTTGCTGCGTTCGGGTTCGGATGCGGAAGATAACAGCTCCCTCCAGGGTCTCCCGTCCGCACCCGGGACGCAGCATGTTGCATTTTTTGTGCGCTCGGGGATCTTGGAAAATCAGCAAGAGTCCCCAAGCGCACAAACAATGCATTGGTGTCAATGGGTCCGCAGTGTTTTGCGCTTGACAGCGCAGGAGAACGCTGCGGACCCGTTGAAAATCTCTCCCGGTGGCCGCCGGTGATGTCACAGGAGATCACCGACAGCCACCGGGAGATCAGCTGAGCCTCTGCTGATCTCCTCTTCCCCACCGCCGGTAAGCTCCGGGACATGTCAGCGGGGAGAAACAGCCGATGTGACAGCTGTTTGAATCTTCCCGTGCCGACATCTCCTCTCGGTGTCGGCGCGGGAGATTCAAACAGCTGTCACATCAGCTGTTTCTCCCCGCTGACTTGTCCCGGAGCTTACCGGCAACGGGGAGGAGGAGATCTCCGGCACTGATCTCCGCCTCCGGCCCGCCCCCGGACACCTCCGATTTGCTGGCCGGGCTGCACAGTGATGTGTCCGCAGGCGGACATTCTCCGCTGCGGACACATCAAAAAGACACTGCTTTTGACTGCGTTTGTGTCTGCATGCCATCAGCATGAAGACACAAACGCTAATGTGAAGGCAGCCTTAGTAATTGATGGGAAATATTTATAACTGTATTTTTTAAAGAGCAGCAAATGAAGAGACTAAACTGAGTCAATATTGCGACTTAGAATTAGCCGAAAGCAAACAGTGACTGCTTGAGAAGTAGGAGCCTTTATTTTTATTTTTTTTTCTAAACCAGGGGACAATTTAAATATAAACTGTGAGATAAAAACTTTTTAGTGTTTTTTATGGGTTTTTATGTGTAGTGTGAATTGGTAGACAATCCTGCAGCTCTACGGCCGGGACCTGCGGGTTTGAACACTATATGTTTGATTTATGAAACAGTTTCTAGTTTGGAAGAATATATCTAGAGGATACAGGGTGGTAGCGCACCTCAATATACTATTTTTAGTAGTAAAATATCAATTAAGAATCCTTTTTTCTGGCTAGAGAGGGTGAAAGCAAGGGTGAGGTGCAGCAATTTGTAGGATTAAAGCGCTAATCAAGTAAAAAGTTAATTAGCTGTAGCCCTAGTTTCAAAGTTTTTAAGGTTGAAGGTAGACTTTGAGTCCATCTAGTTCAACCCATAGCCAAGCAGAGGATGGCAAAAAAAACAAAACCATGTGGTTCACCTAAAGGCTGGCACATGAGCATAGCAGAGTTGGATACACTGGCCTGAACATGATCAGTCTGCACAATGGACCGCTTAGCAGTGATAGGCATACAGTGGACGACAAGTGAAGTCATTTTTCTACCACATGCTGTTGTGACATGAGAACACATTAAGGCCCTGTGCACACATTGCATAATTCTGATGCATTTATAAATGCAGATTCATCACAAAACTGTAAGCAAATCCTGAAGCCAGCAAAGTCAATGAGGATCCTAAAGTGTAGTGGACATGTTGAGTATTTTCTCCTTGCAGATTTAGTGCAGAAAATAATCTGCAGCACGTCAATTCATTCAGTGTGTTTAGTAGCATTTTGTCACTCACTGACTTCAATTTGAAAAACACAGGTAAAAACATAGCAAAAACATGCATTTTTGCCTCTGCATTACTTCTGCAAAGAGATGTAGAAATGGTGCAGAAATTCCTGTGACCACATACTCAATATGTGCATTTACCCTTAGAAAGGCTAACAAGGAGTTGGTCCTAGTTTATTAGAAGGGCGTCTGATAACAGGTCCTTTAAGTATATAGAACATGGACATATGAAAGTAGAACACACAGCTTTTTACAGCATATTCCTTTTATGATCGGACATTATGGCATCTATTCAACAAAGTGTGTACAACAGAATACTGGAAGGCCATGTTCACACGCTGAGTATTTGGTCAGTTTTCTACCTCAGTATTAGGCTGGTTTCACACTGCAGTTTTTTGCCTGATCAGGTTCCATCCGATTTGTGTGTCAACACCGCGGTCCTGAGTTATCAGTGGCAGCAGCTGTGTGCGGCTGCACACCGGACCGGAGGGCAAATTAGCCCTCCAGTTCTGTGTGCTGATCCAGCCCGGACCAGATCACACCGCAGCGTGAAGCCGCCCTTAAGTGTCTATGAGTGCTTCATAGTCTACTATCCCAAATATGATTGCTGTTATAAATATGATTCTGCCTTCAAAGCTTAGAATATTCTTTAATATGCGCACATCCAACCCTAAAATTATAAGTAATAAGTACGGTACATATTTATTGAAGAAAAGCTTCTGGGAATCCCTTACTGGCATGCAGAAGAAGAACGTCACAAGGGGGCAAAACAAAAACAAAGCCACAAGATATACTTCTCGTGAAGCAGGAAAATCCTCGGGGCAGCATTTGCATTCTACAGACAATGTACAGTGTCCTTTCTGCTGCCTACTTGCATACCAATCTGTGCATGCTGAACAAGTGCCAGTCTGGCGTGCTCTGAACATACATTAATGACATTAATAAATAGGCTCTTTCCAATGCAAAACATGTCCCAATTCTTCTAAGGAATGCACCACCTCCCACCACATTTTCCAGTAGTAATTCATCACTTTCAGAAAGTCATTTCTATATTGGATCCACATTGCGCGCACCCTCTCATCAGTAAATAAACCCAATTAATGGAAACAGACAAGCCTAAACACACATCATAATGACTACTTACAACAAAAGAAAACACAACACAAATTAACCAAAAAGTGCAGGCAATAATGACAAGTCCATAGGATAACTAGCTTGTTAACACCTTCATATGAACTGGTATTTCATGTCACAAGTAGTTTTCCTCAATCTGTGCAAAACACTTTTAGGGTACAGACACACTGGCGTGAAAGCGGTCATGTGACCGATCAGCTGATCGGATTGTCACATGACCGCGCGGATTAAATCTCCCTCCCGCCAATCAATTTTGGCGGACGCAGGATTTAAACCGCTCAGCTGATGAGTGCCCGGCTTGCCTGCACTTTGCAGGCTCGGGCTTTCTGGTTTGTGATTGTCACGGACCCGACGCAGAAATAGCATCTGGAGGTCACCTCCGATGCTGTCCGTTCTTGTCCGTGGGATCCTACAAAAAGTAGCATCTTACGGATAGGAAAAAAAAACGTGATGTGCAAGCAGCCTAAGAAAAATCTAATATATAAAGCTGAATTGTGTGTGTATGTGTGTATGTGTGTGTGTATGTATGTAACCCCGCGCATTCCAATTCACCAAACAATTTTGCCCCTATCTACATAATGGGGAAAAAGTGACAGTTACCAGTTGACAGTTGTGAATGAGAGGGGCTTAATGATAGCGCCAAAAACTAACAGCACATACCAGCACATAGTCACTAAGGTGGGGCTTCAACATGAGATATTCACCATGCACGGGGACATGTATACACACCACACGCACACAAAGAGTAACAGCAATTGTATAGTCGCTAAGGTGCAACCCCAATATTGGATACTCACCACGCATACTCACCGCACACACACACCACAAAGAGACACACACAACACAGAGACACCACCCCCACGGGGACACACACACCCTATAGCGACACATGCACTCACCCCACAGGGACACACACACACACACAACACAGACACACACACCACACAGACCCCCCCCCCACAGGGACACACACCTACACACCCTATAGGGACACATGCACTCACCCCGCAGGGAACACACACACACACACACACCACACACCACGAAGAGAGACACACAACACAGAGACATACACACCCTGCACAGACACCCCCCCACAGGAACACACACACACACACCACAAAGACACACACAACACAGATACACACACACACCACACAGACCCCCCACAGGGACACACATACACACCCTATAGGGACACAGCACTCACCCCACAGGGCCACACACACACCACAAAGAGACACAAGCAACAGAAACACACACCACACAGATTCCCCCCCCACAGGGACATACACACCCTATAGGTACACATGCACTCACCCTACAGGGACACACACATACACACACCCCAGGGACACACACACCACACAGACAGACACAGATGTGCACAAATCACTCACACAACTCGCCTCATACGTGTGCTGTTTAATTTCCAAATATAAACATCTGATTAAAAACAGCCAATGTGCAACACATGTGCCATATAGGGAATTAAGGCAGATGTCAGTCACATGAGCTGTCTATTATGTGTATGTGTGAGGTAACATATACTGTCCGGCCGGGGGGAGGGTTTACTGTTGGCTGGAGATTTATTAGGCTGCCTATAGTAATCAATCACAGCTCAGCTTCTATTTTCTTACAGGTCATTAATATGACATATTCAAATTCTATTTTAACATCAGTTATTTATTAACCCGGGCGTAGCGGGTAGTACAGCTAGTGCTTTAAAATTGCAAGAAGTCTCCATCCGGAGACTGGAAATGCGGGCTCCATTCTCCCTCCTCACTTGCTCTCCACTGGGCATCATCAGTCTTTCTGTTGTTCCACATCTTTTTGAAATTCCCGCCTCCTTGGCTACTGTGATGAGCTGGCCGGAACGTCATATCCAGCCCGGTGCATTGTGTGGGCTTAAGACGTGTACGGCTCGGCTTCAATATGCGCATGCACCGGAGCCAGGCCGTACCAGAAGATCAGCCCCCACAATGCACCGGGCTGTATATGATGTTCCGACTGGCTCATTGTACTACGAGAGGAGGCAGAAATTTTATACAGAGGTGGAACAACAGAAAGACTGATGATGCCCAGCAGGGCATGCCGAGAGCAAGCATGCAGGGAGGATGGAGCCCGGTTTTCCAGTCTCAGGATGGAGACAGTTTGTAAGTTATGGAGCATTTTTCTTAAACTTTATACGGCACGTTTAGAGCAGACAGGGATAGATAGGGATCAGCTAGGAAGGTGTAGAGACAGGTAGTGATGGGTTAGAAGCATAGAACGGGCTGACAGGTTCCCTTTAATTAATCAAACATCACGTGTTCCAGAAAAAACTCAACACTTTATTTGCAATTTGTCAGCTTCCTCAAGCTCAACATGGACAAAACTGAGTTCATCATCTTCCCCCCTAGTCTCTCTGCCCCCCCCACCCGACCTATCCATCACTGTGAATGACTGCACACTCTCAGCCGTCCCCACGCCAAGTGCCTCTGGGTAATCCTTGACTCTTCCTTCTCCTTCAAACCCAACATCCAAGCCCTCACCACCGCCTGCCGACTCCAGCTCAAAAACATTACCCGAATTCACTCTTTCCTTGACCAAGACACTGCTGAAACACTTGTCTACACCCTCATCATCTCCCGTCTCGACTACTGCAACCTCCTGCTCACCCGCCTCCCACTACCTCCCTCGCACCTCTCCAAACCATCCTTAATTCCGCTGCCTGACTCATCCACCTGTCTCCCTGCTACTCCCCTGTCTTCCCCCTCTGCCGAGCCCTTCACTGGCTCCCCACTTCCCAGAGATCCCGGTTCAAAACCCTAACCCTGACATACAAGGCCATACATGACCTGTCCCCTTTATACATCTCCAACCTGGTCTCCCGATACCTCCCCACACGCAATCTGCGCTCCTCTCAAGAGCTCCTACTCTTCTCCCCTCGCATTTCCTCCTCTCACAACCGCATATAAGACTTCTCTCGTGCATCCGTCATACTTTGGAACTCTCTCCCCCACCATATCAGACACTCCCCTACGCTGGGAACCTTCAAGAAATACCTGAAGGCCCACCTCTTCCTTCAAGCCTACAACCCACACTGAGACCTAATCCGCTACACCATCTCACCCTCACCGCTCGCCTTCCTACTGTCTCCCCACCTATCCCCTATAGACTGTGATCCCTCGTGGACAGGATCATTTGCCCTACAGTAGATAAATGAAAAAAGCTCCGATGTGAAGTGACGAGTAAGGAGCATGACTCCGAAACGCATCTAGTTCCCCAAGGGGGCACCTTATTCTTTTATTCATGAGAAAATAAAAGAAGAAATTATTTATACCGCACAACGGCATCGGAACTTTTTTCATTTATCTATGTCTGAGGGTGTTGCCTAACCTGCTCCTTGAAGACGGGGAGTTCCTGTGAGCATTGAGTGGTAGAGTCTTGGATTCTCATTTGCCCTACTGTACCTGTATGATTCAATTGTCGTCATTTTACGTTCTTGTCCTCATCTGCCCTTACACATGTAAAGCGCCATGGAACCTAATGGCACTATATAAATATTTAATAATAATAATAAAAATATTGAAAAAGCTTATCCAAAATCCGAATGTACATGTTTAAAAAGTAATGGCTTTCTGGAAGTCGAAAAAATTCTTTATAAAACCTTGTGGAAAAGAAAGTAATATTTCCTGTCTTAATTCCTTCAATAATTTCTGTTTAATAAAAGATTAGGAAATTCATTTGAATTATTCATTGGCTGAACGCTTATGCTTCAACGACTCGTACGCTATATACCTGGACTATAATAATGCTGACAATCACCCGCACACATGTTCCACTGTGATTCCTCACCTGGTGGTCACACACTTTGTACTTTGATGCTGAATGATCAATCCCCATAATAATTGGGCAGAGCACTCATCAATTCAATAATCTGGTTGGTCTATTGTTAATTATTAGCAAGCTCTTTTATTATTTATTTGATGCTACAAAGGATTAGAAGGACTCATAACAGGCACCTTGTAATGTAGCTCTAGACCAGGAATCTCAAACTCAGCTGGGTATATGGTCCGCACATACCGTGTTTCCTTGAAAATAAGACATTCAGCAAAAGTAAGACCTAGTGGGGGGTTTGTGTGGCTGCTAAATATAAACCCTCCCCCAAAAATAAGACCTAGCAAAAAAAATTTATTTGTAAAAGCTTGCCTGCCGTACAGAGAAGCAGGGCATGCAGCTGTGATGTGACGTACCACTATTGCCGGAGCCTGCTGCCGCCACTTTATGCATTCCTCCATGTCCTCCTGTATGACACCGCATGGTATTCCGAACGCCGCTCAGTATATATGCACGGTAGTAAGCCGCCAGCCAATCAATTGTTACATGCTGGCCTCTAATTAGCCGGCAGCTGCTGGTGTCTGATTGGCTGGCGGCTTACCGTATGTGTACAATGAGCGGCGGCCCGATACCTTATAAACAGGAGGATCAGTAGAAAAAGGTGTATGTGTGTTGTTGTTTTTTTGCAGGTAAGATACCATAATGGGGGGATACTGGGGGCTGCAGGGGTATGATGGGGACATTGGGGGCTGTCGGGCGATGATGTACCATAGATTGTTGTACATGGAAATAATTGTAGTAACAAGAAATTCTTGATAGGATTCACAGTTTGGTTATGCAGGTTTGTGATGACAAGTAATGTATAGTATATAATAAATGTTAATTTTTTTTGTTGAACAATAAATGTGAATTCTTCTTCATTGAAAAATATGACATCCCCTGAAAATAAGACCTAGCGCATCTTTGGAAGCTAAAATCAATATAAGACACTGTCTTATTTTCGGGGAAACAGGGTAGAATAAAAATATAATTTGGAGGCCCGCATTCCTTGCAGGACAAATGGACATTTTTAGTAATATTTTTTTTTCCATACACGTGTTGATCATTTTTTATTTTTTTTTTACATTTTTATATTTGGCATTCATTGTATGGGTTATAGCAGTTTCATAGCTTGGGGTGTTACAGATGTGGCGATAGGGAAAGTGCACTTTTTTTGTTTATTTTAGTTATGTATAAACACCATATTTGGTGGTAAAAAAAATGTTTTTGCCCTTAAACCAGAAGAAGCCTGATGAAACTGTACCGGTATTATACTGGATCTGTTTGCCGCTTCCATTATAATACTGGTGCGGTTTTATCTGGCTGCATCCGATACCATCCGGTGATGTCCGGGTCCTTTTGCCTGTTTTGGGACGTCACTGACAAGTTTTGATTAAAGTACAATACTCACCTGTCTCGATGCAGCTGTCACCTCCATGTCTACTCTGCACTACCAGCTGCACTACTACTTTTCTGGTTAGCCAATGTACGAGGCTCTGTCCATTGTAGATTTTGTTAGTTGGGTTTACAATTCAGAGCCACGTGCACCCATGCTCGTGTCCCCTCTGGAGTGCTAACTACGTAAAAAAGGTAACCCAACTCCTTCTATAGTCGCAACTTCCACTTGTTGGACTTTTGTCTAAGGCCGGCTTCACACCATGGTAGAACCAGGTCCGGGCTGTTTGGTGTAAACCTGACAGCCCCGAACCCGATTTTGCGGTAATGTAGCCCTATGGGTCCAGATGGAGCCGGATGGCAGCTATTTGCCATCCGGTTTCCATCATCCGGGAGGATCCGGGTGAATTCAGATTTTTCTCCCAGACACAAAAACGTTGCTTGCAATGTTTTTGTGTCTGGGGCGAAAAATCTGCCCAAATCGGATCCTCCCGGATCCGGGGAGATCCGGCGCTCCCTAACATGGGAGTCTATGGTGCTGGATTTCCCAGATCCTGGAGGATCCGGGAATCGGACACCAGTGGCTGAAATTTAGCAGCCAGCGCTGCTAAACTTCAGCACCACCGGCTGTCCCCTGCACAGATTTCAGGACCGCACTAGCTCCTTGCTAGCCGCGATCTTAAAATTGCAGCAGCTGCGGCTGCAATTGAGGACTCCAGCTGCAAACCGGACCGGAAGGCATGGTTTGGGGCTGTCTGAATCACATCAGACAGCCCCGGACCTGATCACACTGCGGTGTGAAGCCGTCCTAACAGACACTTATGGCATATACTTTTCTGGTGTACCAGAAATATCTCAGAAGGTAAAGCCCCTTTAAATGTTATTGCAATCGTTGGGAGTCATTCAATATGTAAATGTAGTTCTTGGACTGAAAAAATTACTTGTGCTTCCGTGCATTATAATCTATAGGGTTGTTCACATGTTTATGTTTTATACATATGTTACCATGAAAAAAAACAATGACATGTCTGATTTTTATTTGAGTCACGTATCGAACTGATCCATACAAGTCGACGGACCCATGAAAATCAGCATACGGATGCTATCCATGTTCAATCCTTCTGCTGTGCTTCTTCAACATTGGAATACGTAGGGGAAGCTTTGCAAAGGTTTTTTGTTTTTTTTTTGCATATGAGAAAAAACTTTTGAAAAATTGATGGTAAAAAGTATCACACTGACCAAGCACTGATGAAAATCTGATGCAAAATATTGATGAAACTTGGTCCATATTTTTTCACGAGGACCTTTAATATAGAACCTGAGGGTCATATGAAGTGTTGTGTCATTATTAAAGTCTGAAAACACCTATGATTTACATTTGTGTCCAAATTCTCTAGAGGTTCACACAAGACAGTGCATGTCGATAATCATAGTCAATAAAAATAACAGCTATCATCGCAATAATAACAAGGTATCATGGTTTACTTTATACATTGCAGGAGAAAACAACAGAGTACATGGTATGCTGTGGTTTATTAGAATAGTCAACTGTGCTTGTGCCTAACTGTAAGGACACACTGGCTTTGAAAATCAGACTAGTGCAATGCAAGAAAATCTCGCATTGCACTCGGACCAATGTTACAGAATGACTGAGAACACATTAACATGTGTTGGACGCTTTTTTTTGTCATCCAGAATCTGGATGAGAAAAAGGCTGCAACAGTATGCGAGTCACGATCGAGACTCGCCAATGTAAGTCAATGGGTCCGACAAAATCACGGACACGACACAGACCATCCTAGACGCATCTGTTTTTTTCACTGATACATTAACCTTCTGTAGCTAAGAACACTGTAAAATGTTCCTGTAAATGATTATACAGTAAATAGCCGCTGAGAAAACAGGAAGCACACGGAAGCCACACTGATCAAAAAACGGATGTCACTCGTCCAACTCTGGCAAAACTGCAGTTGAAAAAAATGAGGAAAATGCAATTTTAACTACAGTGTACATCTGTTATCTATAAACATGGTTTTTAAAGGGAATCATTAAGCAGGTTTCTCCTATGTAAT
>JARQOC010000003.1:558060898-558137340 GCA_033576535.1 Allobates femoralis
AGGCCCCCCCCAGGCTATATACAGCAGCAGCCCGAGGTATACAGGCCCCCCCAGGCTATATACAGCAGCAGCCCGAGGTATACAGGCTCCCCCCCAGGCTCGGGAAACCTGTAAAGGAAGATGATTATACTTATCGCTGTCCGGCTGCCGTCCCCGCTCTGCATCGCGATCCTCCTTCTGCATCGCGCTCCTCCATCTTCCGGCTTCCGACTTCCTGTGTTCTGCGCCGACAATGACGTCATTCTCGGCGCCGACAGGAACCCGGAAGATGGAGGAGCGCGATGCAGAAGGAGGATCGCGATGCAGAGCGGGGACGGCAGCCGGACAGCGATAAGTATAATCATCTTCCTTTACAGGTTTCCCGAGCCTGGGGGGGCCTGTATAGTGATGGGGGGGCCTGTATACCTCTGGGGGGGGGGCGCCCGTATAGTGACTCGCGTATAAGCCGAGGGGTAACTTTTCAGCCCAATGTGTGGGCTGAAAAACTCGGCTTATACGCGAGTATATACGGTAGATCTAATTGGAGGACAGTGTTGTGACATCTGTTTAGAAAGAGCAGTGCTTTGGACAAACTGAGCCCACCTGTATTCCTTAGGCTGCCTTCACATTTGCGTATGGGAAGGCAGCGTAACGCATGTTTAACATAGGAACGCATAGTGCCTGCGTTTGCTGCGTTCGGGTTCGGATGCGGAAGATAACAGCTCCCTCCAGGGTCTCCCGTCCGCACCCGGGACGCAGCATGTTGCATTTTTTGTGCGCTCGGGGATCTTGGAAAATCAGCAAGAGTCCCCAAGCGCACAAACAATGCATTGGTGTCAATGGGTCCGCAGTGTTTTGCGCTTGACAGCGCAGGAGAACGCTGCGGACCCGTTGAAATCTCTCCCGGTGGCCGCCGGTGATGTCACAGGAGATCACCGACAGCCACCGGGAGATCAGCTGAGCCTCTGCTGATCTCCTCTTCCCCACCGCCGGTAAGCTCCGGGACATGTCAGCGGGGAGAAACAGCCGATGTGACAGCTGTTTGAATCTTCCCGTGCCGACATCTCCTCTCGGTGTCGGCGCGGGAGATTCAAACAGCTGTCACATCAGCTGTTTCTCCCCGCTGACTTGTCCCGGAGCTTACCGGCAACGGGGAGGAGGAGATCTCCGGCACTGATCTCCGCCTCCGGCCCGCCCCCGGACACCTCCGATTTGCTGGCCGGGCTGCACAGTGATGTGTCCGCAGGCGGACATTCTCCGCTGCGGACACATCAAAAAGACACTGCTTTTGACTGCGTTTGTGTCTGCATGCCATCAGCATGAAGACACAAACGCTAATGTGAAGGCAGCCTTAGTAATTGATGGGAAATATTTATAACTGTATTTTTTAAAGAGCAGCAAATGAAGAGACTAAACTGAGTCAATATTGCGACTTAGAATTAGCCGAAAGCAAACAGTGACTGCTTGAGAAGTAGGAGCCTTTATTTTTATTTTTTTTTCTAAACCAGGGGGACAATTTAAATATAAACTGTGAGATAAAAACTTTTTAGTGTTTTTATGGGGTTTTTTATGTGTAGTGTGAATTGGTAGACAATCCTGCAGCTCTACGGCCGGGACCTGCGGGTTTGAACACTATATGTTTGATTTATGAAACAGTTTCTAGTTTGGAAGAATATATCTAGAGGATACAGGGTGGTAGCGCACCACAATATACTATTTTTAGTAGTAAAATATCAATTAAGAATCCTTTTTTCTGGCTAGAGAGGGTGAAAGCAAGGGTGAGGTGCAGCAATTTGTAGGATTAAAGCGCTAATCAAGTAAAAAGTTAATTAGCTGTAGCCCTAGTTTCAAAGTTTTTAAGGTTGAAGGTAGACTTTGAGTCCATCTAGTTCAACCCATAGCCAAGCAGAGGATGGCAAAAAAAACAAAACCATGTGGTTCACCTAAAGGCTGGCACATGAGCATAGCAGAGTTGGATACACTGGCCTGAACATGATCAGTCTGCACAATGGACCGCTTAGCAGTGATAGGCATACAGTGGAGGACAAGTGAAGTCATTTTTCTACCACATGCTGTTGTGACATGAGAACACATTAAGGCCCTGTGCACACATTGCATAATTCTGATGCATTTATAAATGCAGATTTATCACAAAACTGTAAGCAAATCCTGAAGCCAGCAAAGTCAATGAGGATCCTAAAGTGTAGTGGACATGTTGAGTATTTTCTCCTTGCAGATTTAGTGCAGAAAATAATCTGCAGCATGTCAATTCATTCAGTGTGTTTAGTAGCATTTTGTCACTCACTGATGTCAATTTGAAAAACACAGGTAAAAACATAGCAAAAACATGCATTTTTGCCTCTGCATTACTTCTGCAAAGAGATGTAGAAATGGTGCAGAAATTCCTGTGACCACATACTCAATATGTGCATTTACCCTTAGAAAGGCTAACAAGGAGTTGGTCCTAGTTTATTAGAAGGGCGTCTGATAACAGGTCCTTTAAGTATATAGAACATGGACATATGAAAGTAGAACACACAGCTTTTTACAGCATATTCCTTTTATGATCGGACATTATGGCATCTATTCAACAAAGTGTGTACAACAGAATACTGGAAGGCCATGTTCACACGCTGAGTATTTGGTCAGTTTTCTACCTCAGTATTGGGCTGGTTTCACACTGCAGTTTTTTGCCTGATCAGGTTCCATCCGATTTGTGTGTTAACACCGCGGTCCTGAGTTATCAGTGGCAGCAGCTGTGTGCGGCTGCACACCGGACCGGAGGGCAAATTAGCCCTCCAGTTCTGTGTGCTGATCCAGCCCGGACCAGATCACACCCGCAGCGTGAAGCCGCCCTTAAGTGTCTATGAGTGCTTCATAGTCTACTATCCCAAATATGATTGCTGTTATAAATATGATTCTGCCTTCAAAGCTTAGAATATTCTTTAATACGCGCACATCCAACCCTAAAATTATAAGTAATAAGTACGGTACATATTTATTGAAGAAAAGCTTCTGGGAATCCCTTACTGGCATGCAGAAGAAGAACGTCACAAGGGGGCAAAACAAAAACAAAGCCACAAGATATACTTCTCGTGAAGCAGGAAAATCCTCGGGGCAGCATTTGCATTCTACAGACAATGTACAGTGTCCTTTCTGCTGCCTACTTGCATACCAATCTGTGCATGCTGAACAAGTGCCAGTCTGGCGTGCTCTGAACATACATTAATGACATTAATAAATAGGCTCTTTCCAATGCAAAACATGTCCCAATTCTTCTAAGGAATGCACCACCTCCCACCACATTTTCCAGTAGTAATTCATCACTTTCAGAAAGTCATTTCTATATCGGATCCACATTGCGCGCACCCTCTCATCAGTAAATAAACCCAATTAATGGAAACAGACAAGCCTAAACACACATCATAATGAATACTTACAACAAAAGAAAACACAACACAAATTAACCAAAAAGTGCAGGCAATAATGACAAGTCCATAGGATAACTAGCTTGTTAACACCTTCATATCAACTGGTATTTCATGTCACAAGTAGTTTTCCTCAATCTGTGCAAAACACTTTTACGGTACGGACACACTGGCATGAAAGCGGTCATGTGACCGATCAGCTGATCGGATTGTCACATGACCACGCGGATTAAATCTCCCTCCCGCCAATCAATTTTGGCGGACGCAGGATTTAAACCGCTCAGCCGATGAGTGCCCGGCTTGCCTGCACTTTGCAGGCTCGGGCTTTCTGGTTTGTGATTGTCACGGACCCGACGCAGAAATAGCATCTGGAGGTCACCTCCGATGCTGTCCGTTCTTGTCCGTGGGATCCTACAAAAAGTAGCATCTTACGGATAGGAAAAAAAAACGTGATGTGCAAGCAGCCTAAGAAAAATCTAATATATAAAGCTGAATATGTGTGTGTATGTGTGTATGTGTGTGTGTATGTAACCCCGCGCATTCCAATTCACCAAACAATTTTGCCCCTATCTACGTAATGGGGAAAAAGTGACAGTTACCAGTTGACAGTTGTGAATGAGAGGGGCTTAATGATAGCGCCAAAAACTAACAGCACATACCAGGACATAGTCACTAAGGTGGGGCTTCAACATGAGATATTCACCATGCACGGGGACATGTATACACACCACACGCACACAAAGAGTAACAGCAAGTGTATAGTCGCTAAGGTGCAGCCCCAATATTGGATACTCACCACGCACACACACACCACAAATAGACACACACAACACAGAGACACCCCCCCCCACCCCCACGGGGACACACACACCCTATAGCAACACATGCACTCACCCCACAGGGACACACACACACACAACACACACACACACAACACACAGACCCCCCCCCCCCACAGGGACACACACATACACACCCTATAGGGACACATGCACTCACCCCACAGGGACACACACACACACCACAGACCCCCCCCCCCCACAGGGACATACACACCCTATAGGGACACACACACACACACCACGAAGAGAGACACACAACACAGAGACATACACACCCTACACAGACACCCCCCCACAGGAACACACACATGCACTCACCCCACAGGGACACACACACACCACAAAGACACACACAACACAGATACACACACCACACAGACCCTCCCCCCACAGGGACACACATACACACCCTATAGGGACACACACACACCACAAAGAGACACAAGCAACAGAAACACACACCACACAGATTCCCCCCCCCACAGGGACATACACACCCTATAGGGACACATGCACTCACCCTACAGGGACACACACATACACACACCCCAGGGACACACACACCACACCGACAGACACAGATGTGCACAAATCACTCACACAACTCGCCTCATACGTGTGCTATGTTTAATTTCCAAATATAAACATCTGATTAAAAACAGCCAATGTGCAACACATGTGCCATATAGGGAATTAAGGCAGATGTCAGTCACATGAGCTGTCTATTATGTGTATGTGTGAGGTAACATATACTGTCCGGCCGGGGGAGGGTTTACTGTTGGCTGGAGATTTATTAGGCTGCCTATAGTAATCAATCACAGCTCAGCTTCTATTTTCTTACAGGTCATTAATATGACATATTCAAATTCTATTTTAACATCAGTTATTTATTAACCCGGGCGTAGCGGGGTAGTACAGCTAGTGCTTTATAAATTGCAAGAAGTCTCCATCCGGAGACTGGAAATGCGGGCTTCATTCTCCCTCCTCACTTGCTCTCCACTGGGCATCATCAGTCTTTCTGTTGTTCCACCTCTTTTTGAAATTCCCGCCTCCTTGGCTACTGTGATGAGCTGGCCGGAACGTCATATCCAGCCCGGTGCATTGTGTGGGCTTAAGACGTGTACGGCTCGGCTTCAATATGCGCATGCACCGGAGCCAGGCCGTACCAGAAGATCAGCCCCCACAATGCACCGGGCTGTATATGATGTTCCGGCTGGCTCATTGTACTACGAGAGGAGGCGGAAATTTTATACAGAGGTGGAACAACAGAAAGACTGATGATGCCCAGCAGGGCATGCCGAGAGCAAGCATGCAGGGAGGATGGAGCCCGGTTTTCCAGTCTCAGGCTGGAGACAGTTTGTAAGTTATGGAGCATTTTTCTTAAACTTTATACGGCACGTTTAGAGCAGACAGGGATGGATAGGGATCAGCTAGGAAGGTGTAGACAGGTAGTGATGGGTTAGAAGCATAGAACGGGCTGACAGGTTCCCTTTAATTAATCAAACATCACGTGTTCCAGAAAAAAACTCAACACTTTATTTGCAATTTGTCAGCTTCCTCAAGCTCAACATGGACAAAACTGAGTTCATCATCTTCCCCCCTAGTCGCTCTGCCCCCCCCACCCGACCTATCCATCACTGTGAATGACTGCACACTCTCAGCTGTTCCCCACGCCAAGTGCCTCTGGGTAATCCTCGACTCTTCCTTCTCCTTCAAACCCAACATCCAAGCCCTCACCACCGCCTGCCGACTCCAGCTCAACATTACCCGAATTCACTCTTTCCTTGACCAAGACACTGCTGAAACACTTGTCTACACCCTCATCATCTCCCGTCTCGACTACTGCAACCTCCTGCTCACCGGCCTACCCACTACCTCCCTCGCACCTCTCCAAACCATCCTTAATTCCGCTGCCTGACTCATCCACCTGTCTCCCTGCTACTCCCCTGTCTTCCCATCTCTGCCGAGCCCTTCACTGGCTCCCCACTTCCCAGAGATCCCGGTTCAAAACCCTAACCCTGACATACAAGGCCATACATGACCTGTCCCCTTCATACATCTCCAACCTGGTCTCCCGATACCTCCCCACACGCAATCTGCGCTCCTCTCAAGAGCTCCTACTCTTCTCCCCTCGCATTTCCTCCTCTCACAACCGCATATAAGACTTCTCTCGTGCATCCGTCATACTTTGGAACTCTCTCCCCCACCATATCAGACACTCCCCTACGCTGGGAACCTTCAAGAAATACCTGAAGGCCCACCTCTTCCTTCAAGCCTACAACCCACACTGAGACCTAATCCGCTACACCATCTCACCCTCACCGCTTGCCTTCCTACTGTCTCCCCACCTATCCCCTATAGACTGTGAGCCCTCGTGGACAGGATCATTTGCCCTACAGTAGATAAATGAAAAAAGCTCCGATGTGAAGTGACGAGTAAGGAGCATGACTCCGAAACGCATCTAGTTCCCCAAGGGGGCACCTTATTCTTTTATTCATGAGAAAATAAAAGAAAAAATTATTTATACCGCACAACGGCATCGGAACTTTTTTCATTTATCTATGTCTGAGGGTGTTGCCTAACACTACTCCTTGAAGACGGGGAGTTCCTGTGAGCATTGAGTGGTAGACTCTTGGATTCTCATTTGCCCTACTGTACCTGTATGATTCAATTGTCGTCATTTTACGTTCTTGTCCTCATCTGCCCTTACACATGTAAAGCGCCATGGAACCTAATGGCACTATATAAATATTTAATAATAATAATAAAAATATTGAAAAAGCTTATCCAAAATCCAAATGTACATGTTTAAAAAGTAATGGCTTTCTGGAAGTCGAAAAAATTCTTTATAAAACCTTGTGGAAAAGAAAGTAATATTTCCTGTCTTAATTCCTTCAATAATTTCTGTTTAATAAAAGATTAGGAAATTCATTTGAATTATTCATTGGCTGAACGCTTATGCTTCAACGACTCGTACGCTATATACCTGGACTATAATAATGCTGACAATCACCCGCACACATGTTCCACTGTGATTCCTCACCTGGTGGTCACGCACTTTGTACTTTGATGCTGAATGATCAATCCCCATAATAATTGGGCAGAGCACTCATCAATTCAATAATCTGGTTGGTCTATTGTTAATTATTAGCAAGCTCTTTTATTATTTATTTGATGCTACAAAGGATTAGAAGGACTCATAACAGGCACCTTGTAATGTAGCTCTAGACCAGGAATCTCAAACTCAGCTGGGTATTTGGTCCGCACATACCGTGTTTCCTTGAAAATAAGACATTCAGCAAAAGTAAGACCTAGTGGGGGGTTTGTGTGGCTGCTAAATATAAACCCTCCCCCAAAAATAAGACCTAGCAAAAAAATTTTATTTGTAAAAGCTTGCCTGCCGTACAGAGAAGCAGGGCATGCAGCTGTGATGTGACGTACCACTATTGCCGGAGCCTGCTGCCGCCACTTTATGCATTCCTCCATGTCCTCCTGTATGACACCGCATGGTATTCCGAACGCCGCTCAGTATATATGCACGGTAGTAAGCCGCCAGCCAATCAATTGTTACATGCTGGCCTCTAATTAGCCGGCAGCTGCTGGTGTCTGATTGGCTGGCGGCTTACCGTATGTGTACACTGAGCGGCGGCCCGATACCTTATAAACAGGAGGATCAGTAGAAAAAGGTGTATGTGTGTTGTTGTTTTTTTGCAGGTAAGATACCATAATGGGGGGATACTGGGGGCTGCAGGGGTATGATGGGGACATTGGGGGTTGTCGGGCGATGATGTACCATAGATTGTTGTACATGGAAATAATTGTAGTAACAAGAAATTCTTGATAGGATTCACAGTTTGGTTATGCAGGTTTGTGATGACAACTAATGTATAGTATATAATAAATGTTAATTTTTTTTGTTGAACAATAAATGTGAATTCTTCTTCATTGAAAAATATGACATCCCATGAAAATAAGACCTAGCGCATCTTTGGAAGCTAAAATCAATATAAGACACTGTCTTATTTTCGGGGAAACAGGGTAGAATAAAAATATAATTTGGAGGCCCGTATTCCTTGAAGGACAAATGGACATTTTTAGTAATATTTTTTTTTCCATACACGTGTTGATCATTTTTTTTTTTTACATTTTTATATTTGGCATTCATTGTATGGGTTATAGCAGTTTCATAGCTTGGGTTGTTACAGATGTGACGATAGGGAAAGTGCACTTTTTTTGCTTATTTTAGTTATGTATAAACACCATATTTGGTGGTAAAAAAAATGTTTTTGCCCTTAAACCAGAAGAAGCCTGATGAAACTGTACCGGTATTATACTGGATCTGTTTGCCGCTTCCATTATAATACTGGTGCGGTTTTATCTGGCTGCATCCGATACCATCCGGTGATGTCCGGGTCCTTTTGCCTGTTTTGGGACGTCACTGACAAGTTTTGATTAAAGTACAATACTCACCTGTCTCGATGCAGCTGTCACCTCCATGTCTACTCTGCACTACCAGCTGCACTACTACTTTTCTGGTTAGCCAATGTACGAGGCTCTGTCCATTGTAGATTTTGTTAGTTGGGTTTACAATTCAGAGCCACGTGCACCCATGCTCGTGTCCCCTCTGGAGTGCTAACTACGTAAAAAAGGTAACCCAACTCCTTCTATAGTCGCAACTTCCACTTGTTGGACTTTTGTCTAAGGCCGGCTTCACACCATGGTAGAACCAGGTCCGGGGCTGTTTGGTGTAAACCTGACAGCCCCGAACCCGATTTTGCGGTAATGTAGCCCTATGGGTCCAGATGGAGCCGGATGGCAGCTATTTGCCATCCGGTTTCCATCATCCGGGAGGATCCGGGTGAATTCGGATTTTTCTCCCAGACACAAAAACGTTGCTTGCAATGTTTTTGTGTCTGGGGCGAAAAATCTGCCCAAATCGGATCCTCCCGGATCCGGGGAGATCCGGCGCTCCCTAACATGGGAGTCTATGGTGCTGGATTTCCCAGATCCTGGAGGATCCGGGAACCGGACACCAGTGGCTGAAATTTAGCAGCCAGCGCTGCTAAACTTCAGCACCACCGGCTGTTCCCTGCACAGATTTCAGGACCGCACTAGCTCCTTGCTAGCCGCGATCTTAAAATTGCAGCAGCTGCGCCTGCAATTGAGGACTCCAGCTGCAAACCGGACCGGAAGGCATGGTTCGGGGCTGTCTGAATCACATCAGACAGCCCCGGACCTGATCACACTGCGGTGTGAAGCCGTCCTAACAGACACTTATGGCATATACTTTTGTGGTGTACCAGAAATATCTCAGAAGGTAAAGCCCCTTTAAATGTTATTGCAATCGTTGGGAGTCATTCAATATGTAAATGTAGTTCTTGGACTGAAAAAATTACTTGTGCTTCCGCGCATTATAGTCTATAGGGTTGTTCACATGTTTATGTTTTATACATATGTTACCATGAAAAAAAAACAATGACATGTCTGATTTTTATTTGAGTCACGTATCGAACTGATCCATACAAGTCGACGGACCCATGAAAATCAGCATACGGATGCTATCCATGTTCAATCCTTCTGCTGTGCTTCTTCAACATTGGAATACGTAGGGGAAGCTTTGCAAAGGTTTTTTGTTTTTTTTTTGCATATGAGAAAAAACTTTTGAAAAATTGATGGTAAAAAGTATCACACTGACCAAGCACTGATGAAAATCTGATGCAAAATATTGATGAAACTTGGTCCATATTTTTTCACGAGGACCTTTAATATAGAACCTGAGGGTCATATGAAGTGTTGTGTCATTATTAAAGTCTGAAAACACCTATGATTTACATTTGTGTCCAAATTCTCTAGAGGTTCACACAAGACAGTGCATGTCGATAATCATAGTCAATAAAAATAACAGCTATCATCGCAATAATAACAAGGTATCATGGTTTACTTTATACATTGCAGGAGAAAACAACAGAGTACATGGTATGCTGTGGTTTATTAGAATAGTCAACTGTGCTTGTGCCTAACGTACAGACACACTGGCTTTGAAAATCAGACTAGTGCAATGCAAGAAAATCTCGCATTGCACTCGGACCAATGTTACAGAATGACTGAGAACACATTAACATGTGTTGGACGCTTTTTTTTGTCATCCAGAATCTGGATGAGAAAAAGGCTGCAACAGTATGCGAGTCACGATCGAGACTCGCCAATGTAAGTCAATGGGTCCGACAAAATCACGGACACGACACAGACCATCCTAGAGGCATCTGTTTTTTTCACTGATACATTAACCTTCTGTAGCTCAGAACACTGTAAAATGTTCCTGTAAATGATTATACAGTAAATAGCTGCTGAGAAAACAGGAAGCACACGGAAGCCACACTGATCAAAAAACGGATGTCACTCGTCCAACTCTGGCAAAACTGCAGTTGAAAAAAATGAGGAAAATGCAATTTTAACTACAGTGTACATCTGTTATCTATAAACATGGTTTTTAAAGGGAATCATTAAGCAGGTTTCTCCTATGTAATCTGAAACCAGCATTAGTTAGGGGACAGACCCCGATTACAGAGATGTATGTTTGTTTCACAATTGCTGCACTCAATAAACTATCAGTTTTCAATGGTGCAGATCTACACTGTGTGCAGAATTATTAGACAAGTTGAATGTTAGAGGATTATTTTTATTATTGATCAACAACTATGTTCTCAATCAACCCAAAAGACTCAAATATCAAAGCTTAATATTTTTGGAAGCTGGAGTGGTTTTTTTTAGATTTCGCTATCTTAGGCTGGCTTCACACCACAGCAAGATCCAGTCCGGGGCTGTCAGGCATGAACCTGACAGCCCCGGACCGAATCAGCACACAGAACCGGAGGGCCAAATGTGCCCTCCGGTCCTGTGTGCAGCCGGATGGCTGTAATTGCAGCCGCAACTGCCGATTTTTGCAGCCGCCGGTATCCGGTTCCCGAATTCGCCCGGACCGGGGCAATCCGGCCCCATAGGCTCCCATGCTAGGGAGCGCCGGATTGCCCCGGTTCCAGGAGGATCTGGGAGAATCTAGGCGAATCCAGGATCCGGCAAATTGGGGAGATTTTTCTCCCCGGACACACAAATGTTGCAAGCAACATTTTTGTGTCCGGAGAGAATAAACCGAATTCTCCTGGATACCACTGCAGAGATGAAACCGGATGGCAGAGAGCTGCCATCCGGCTCCATAGTCTACTATGGGGCCAAAAACTGGTCCGGGGCTGTCTGGTTACACCGGACAGCCCCGTACCGGATCTCACCGTGGTGTGAAGCCATCCTTAGAAGGATATCTGTTTGTGCAGGTAACTATTACTGTGCAGAATTATTAGGCAACTTAATAAAAAACAAATATATTCCCATCTCACTTGTTTATTTTCACCAGGTAAACTAATATAACTGCACAAAATTTAGAAACATTACACCACACCCTCCTCATTACAGAGATGCACATCACCTGATTTACATAATTGGTAGTTGGCTCTCAAGCCTACACAGCTTGGAGTAGGACAACATGTATAAAAAGTATCATGTGATCAAAATACTCATTTGCCTAATAATTCTGCAAACAGTGTAGAAGAGCTGAGGGCGCCTTCTCATATGCATTTTTTTGGTATTCGGCCAGATCTGGCGAAAATCTCATCTGTCCGGATACAACACAGTATCTGTATAAGATTCAATTATAATACCGTACGGTTTCATCCAGCATCATCCAATATTGTCCGGTTCAGTTTGCCTGTTTTGGATCCATACCGAACACCTGTGTATTAGGCCCAGACTCTGAACAGGGACCTCATGTTTAAAGAATTACACTCACCTGTTTCGCCGCTGCGGTCATTTCCAGGTCCGTTGTCCATTGCCTGCTGAACTTCCAATCACAGATACCCAGTTTCTGTGACAGCGTCTGTGATTGGTGGGGGCATGATTGGACTAGGCACAAGGCCCACTTGTACTTCAGTTATATTCTGCTGATAAAACATTGATCGTATTTAAACAGCAAAACACAGCCAAGTAAATGACACATCATAATCGTCACCTCCATATTATGATGCTCTCAGATTAAAAGGCAAAAACCTTGTGACAGATGACTTTTAAAGGGTATATCTACTATTTAGATATTGATGACCCGTAGTTAGTATAGGTTATCAATGAGCTATTTAAGATTGATATTTCTATCAATACCAATCAGTTATTTTCAGCTCCAGCAACATCTGAATATAAATAGTGTACACAGAAGATACAGGAAAACCAACCTACACAGTGAGAGAGTCCATGAGATCCAAAACATACATTCAGGCTGCTGTTATTTAAGGAGGTCCAACCTATACAGTCAGACTACTGTTCAATGAGAAATTGCAGACTATACAGAAAGACTTACAAGAGGAGGCCCAGTTTGTAGTGGGAAAGAGTGTATACATAAAAGAGAGGGCAACATAACTAAAAATTAAAAAGGAACCCCTCTTTGATGCTAAACACCAACGAAGCCCAACCATCCTAACAGAACTTGGAGCTGGCCTGTTCTCACTTTCTGTGCATGAGACTGGTTAATTTCCAAATCATTGTTTATGACTTGCACCTTGGCCAACAAGGGAGCGTGGCTTCACTGGAAAGGGGTGGGTTTAGTCTAAAAATAAGTTTGGAATAAAGTATGAATTTGTGGCCGCGATTCATCAAAGCTTTTCCGCCAGAATTCTGGAGTCTCAAAATTTTGGTGCAATGCAAGACTGAGTTACAAAGTGGTTAGATCTGTGGCGGAACATGGGTGTGGTGACCCCCGCTTGCCAAATTCACGACAAGTGTGGCACCCCATTAATGTGCCACAGTAACATCACCAAGGGTTAATTCCCCACACAACCCACAACACTACACTAGCGCCTCCAGGCCAGTAGGGGGAGCTAAAGCTGCTTTTTCTGGTGGAGAGGAAGTGGCAGTTAGTTCCGTTCCTGAGAGGACTGAGGGAAAGGACCTGGGTGTAAAAGGGCTGCGTTAGGCTCACCCCACGGTCCACTGTCCAGTTCCAGGCCAGCCATGGTCAGAGGAATAGGAGAAGCAGAGGAACACACCCGGGACACGGAGTTACCCTAAACTCACCCCGGAGAAGTGCAAAGACTGGATACTGGATCCATAATTGTTCCTGACACAAGCAGCACAGAAAACACCGGACA
This sequence comes from Allobates femoralis, assembly GCA_033576535.1. Taxonomy (NCBI): domain Eukaryota; kingdom Metazoa; phylum Chordata; class Amphibia; order Anura; family Aromobatidae; genus Allobates; species Allobates femoralis. The sequence continues at coordinate 558,074,336 of JARQOC010000003.1, forward strand.
AGTGAAGATTATTTATCTTCACTATACCACAGCGAAGCAACACGGCAGGGTCAGAAACACAAAGATAAGACTCAAGTTACCTAGCAAGTTTGGTACCAGTGAGGAGAGACAGGGCCAGCAGCCTAGCTAAAGCGCAGCACGGCCGCACACAGCGCACGAGTAGGAAGCCAAGGACCCGACCAGGATGGGAGCACCCCGGCCCCGGTACAGACTCTGTGGACAATATGTACTGAATACCATCTGCAGTAGACTTTGGAAAACTACAAAACCGTGAGTCTGTGTAATCCTTGCGCTCGAGCCCTATTCTCCCTTCACAAACTGTTATCATCTCTACCACTACCCCTACCCTGCATCATCCATAGACTATCATCATCACTGCCCCGGGGAACCAGGCTCTGCCCGTGGAGAGCCGTTACATCACCGGCTGCCAAACAACATCCCTGGAGTTTCTGCAGCGGCGGTGGTCACCCTGACCACATACCACGGCTGGTGTCACGACTTTATCCCCTGTAAATAACCCCCAAACCCATTACTTGTGGGAACGGGCATGGTCCAGACCAAGACCACCGTGATTTCCCCGTGATACCCTGGTCATGGGTACAGAGAACCAGACATGTAAAAGTGACGTCCACAGAAACAGCATTTCAACCTACAAATCTTACTTCAGTTACAATACTAAGAGAAATATGTAGCAAAAACACACGAACCATTAATGTGGATGCTCCAATCAAGAATCTATGCCCCATGTCATCATCAGAATGTTGATCAAAGACCCTCATCAATGGAAAATTGATAAACCGCAGGTGACTGATTCACAACCCGGCATGTTAACAAAATTCGGCAATTTCTGGATCAAAAAAAAGAAATCGATTGATTTGTTGTAAGATAATGACTCCTAAATTGGATCAAACATTTGAAATGAAAACAGGAGATTGGCATGATTCCTAAATATGTATAGGTATAATGTCATATATAAAAAGAGGATCAGTCCTACCAATCAATGTATGTTGCGAGAATAAGGACAAACTCTGTGAACTACAGGAGGAGACCACCGAATTAATATGAATGATCTTTTTGAAGTGAGGGCATCAATGATTGCACCTGGAGAGTGGTGGTTACTTAAGGAAACAATCAAATCAGGGCTGGAGAGACCAGTGCCTGGAGTAAGATTTAGTTAATCCTCTTAGTAGGTGGGCAGGACCAATGACCAGGGACGCCTATCGACTCTAAACCATTTATATCCTGGAAGTGTGAGAAGTTTAATTTGCATGATATATAGTGCTATCTGTAATCATGATAAAGGTCACCTGTGTCTGCATGTGTGCAGTCTCTGGCCGTCAGGCCGGATTTGACATATTGTAACTTAGAACGAGGTGGGCGGGCAAATAGTGCTAAAAGTAAACAGAGCCTTAGCTCAGGACACAGCGTCTAGTTGCCTAGAAACATCAGGCAACTGCACAGTTGAGACTGCAATCAAGATCTATGTAAGAGGAGGGGGAGCAGCTCCGAGGGGAGAGACTGGTCCGGTACAGAGTACCCCGTCCCAGTGGGCTCCACACAAGCAGCAGCATTTCTAACACTATAAATCTTACTTCAGTCAATGACTGGACAGATATGTAGCAAGCTGCACACCATTTGTCGGATGCTCCTAATTCATTTAGAATTCTGCACCTCTTCATCAATCAGGAGAGTTTGACTCCAACATCCCTCTTCATCAAGAGAAAAGTGAAAAACACCAGGTTTGATGATTCCAAACCCGCATGTTTACATTTTGGCTCAAATTTCTGGCACAAAGAAAGTCGACTTGTTTTTTGTGTAAGCATAAGGACTCCTTAAAATTGGACAAACACGTTGAAATGAAGGAGATTGGCTTCTAATATGTATATGTATATGTATATATATATATGAGGGCCTCCCACTCTCCCCAATCAGATGATGTTGCGAGAGAGAAGGATCAACCTGTGGAAACTAAATGGGAGGAGACACTGATTGAATATTAGAAAAACCTTTTTGACAGTGAGGGTGATCAATGAGTGGACAGGGAGAGGTGGTGGGTTCCCCTTCAATGAAAGTCTTCAAACAGAGGCTGGAGAGACATCTGTCTGGGATGATTTAGTGAATCCTGCTTTAAGTAGGGGGCAGGACCAGATGACCCAGGAGGTCCCTTACTACTCTACCATTTTATGATCCTAGGTTGAAGTTTAATTGCTGATCCTTCTTTTCTCCCGAGATAAGCCACTACATTTAAGACTGTTTGGTGTAAGTATGCACGTAAAAATTGGAAAGTATTGATAAATCTGCTCCATTGCTTTTTATCATGTACTTGGCTCTACAGTTCAACATTGAAGCAGCCCTTGTCTAAAGGCATTTACAGATACTGCGGAGACAGCAAAATGATTAGGAAAGTCATCAGGAAAAGCAAAATGCTTTATTAAGCAACATTTGCAAGCTAAATGTATTTTGATTTGGCAGATGGTAAGCAGCTAAAGGAAAAGAGGATCTTAGCTGACCATCTGGGCTGTCTCTGCAACTTGCCTCAGTGCTCTTCCAATCAAAGCAATCTAAAAAAAACACATGGATGGCTTAAACCTCTAATTGTAGAAATATTGAATGAAGAAAAAACATTACAGGGTTTAGAAAAAAAAAATCACACACTAGGAAATGACTACAAACAATAAGCGTTATGACTACACCAGGGTTTATTGTGATCACAAATCAGAGCTGATAATGCATTTTATTATAGGGTCAGTCATGCTCCCACGGCTTTGTACACACTAACATTTTGTTTTGTTTTTGAAGAGGTTAAGGTGTTCTCCATGGAAGCCGCTTCTGGAAAAATTTCAAGCCGTTTTTGAAGACTTATTTTTATCCTGAAGCTTTTTCCAGCCTTCCTATTGGACAGTGCCTTATATACGGCATATTTAATCAGATGCCAATTCAGAGAGCGGATTTGCAGTTGCTTTTCATCCACCAGGCATTTTTAGGAGCCTGAAATGGAAGAAAAGCACATAAAAGCAGGGCTGTGGAGCCAGTAACTCAAGTATCACACTTCGACTCTTCAATTTGCTGAATCGACGCCAACTCCAACCCACCAAAATGGACACCAACTCCAACTCCGACTACTAGACCATGGCTGTCAAGTCAGTAAGACTTAATTTCCCTGAATTCGACTCAAGACTCCGATTCCACCCAAAATGGGCACCAATTCAGACTCCATGACTCAGACACCACAGCCCCGTTTCAGGCTGGCTTCACATTGGCGTTCTGCGGAGGGGAAACTGCCATGTGAGTGCAGGCACCGCAAGTCCCTATGTTTATCATGAGGAAGCACAGTGCTGCGCTGACTGCATGCCTGCGCTCCCATTCACTGAATATGTATTTGGACGCAGGTGGATGCCTGCGCACAAATCACACACTTTCGTCGACACAGGAATGCAACATGACGCGTTCCTGGTGCGGACGAGAGAGTGTGTGATTTGTGCGCAGGCATCCACCTGCGTCCAAATCACATATTGCAGTGAATGGGAGCGCACGGTCATGCGCAGTTAAGCGCAGCACTGTGCGTCCCCATTATAAACATAGGGCCTTGCAGTGCCTGCGCTCACATGGCGGTTCCCCTCGCAGAACGCTGCAGAGGGGAACGCTAGTGTCGTAGGCACCCTCAAAGAGTGATTATATGAACAGTAAGTAATTTTACAATAGAAATAAATCTGCAGAATCTTTCAAGCATTTTTTAAGCGACCCTCTCCAAAACACTCCTTAAAAAGCAGTGTGCACAAAGTGAGTTTTTGATGCTCCGTATTTTTGCTATCTCAGAAATACAATGTTTTGAAAGTTCCAGAAAAGTGGATGGGAAAAAGAAATGTAGTAATCTCATGCCCACTGTGTTACCATGCTTTGTCACACAGCATAAACTGACCTGCAGTGCATTTCACATCTATAACATACCAATTTATTTTGCAGATACGCTGAGATATGTACATATGAGGTATGTGCAAATTTTTGTCATAGACTTGCATTAGATGTCGGAAAATCGCATGTAAAAAAATGCCCATGTGTTCCACTTTATCAAAAATTCAAGCTTTCCACACATGCGTATCCATTAAGATTGGTCAAAGCCAAATGCCAAAGTATCAAAAACAATGTAGCTTTGTTTAAAATATGACATACCTAAAATACAGAGCATGAAAAACACAAAAACTAATGTCAAAAAGCACACAAAAATGCAAGTAACCAAATTTACATAATAGATGCAGAAATGCTGCAGAAAATCTGTAACATCAAAAAACTCACCAAAGCTCACAGTGGGGTCATAGCCTAAATCTTCTACTTCTAATAATATCCAGGTATTCATTATATTATCTTAACACTTTACTATCAAGGAACATCATTTCAGCCTGCTCAAAAATACCAAGAAAAGACATCAAATTTTAGCTCACTGCAGCTCTTGGTAGAATGCGTTACATGTCCCTAAACCAAACGTCTTTGAGGTAAGAATGAGAATGGAGGCTCTCTGGAAGAAGAACATCTTCTAAGGTTCTGCACAGTAATGAGGCTGAAAGGCAATGCTAGAGTGAATTTAAGGTATTGTGTGCTTAGAAATGAATATGACTTTTATTAATGTATGCTTCTGATGCAACTGGTTATATTGCATAAGGAGTTGTTCACACGGAGCCTGGATTCCCTATTCAGGACAGTTTAAGTCAATGCTAGAGTGAATTTAAGGTATTGTGTGCTTAGAAATGTAATATGACTTTTATTAATTTATTCTTCTGATGCAACTGGTTATATTGCATAAGGAGTTGTTCACACTGAGCTTGGATGCCCTATTCAGGACAGTTTAAGTCAATGCTAGAGTGAATTTAAGGTATTGTGTGCTTAGAAATGTAATATGACTTTTATTAATTTATTCTTCTGATGCAACTGGTTATATTGCATAAGGAGTTGTTCACACTGAGCTTGGATGCCCTATTCAGGACAGTTCAAGTCAATGCCTGACAAAAACAGAATCCAGATGCTTCCCTGACGTTTGAGTAAATTCAAAATATGAAACTCTGCTCTCTGACTTCTTTTTTGGCGGCTTTTGCTTTTTTAGACACAATAGCATAGTCTACCCAATAAGGCTAATAGACATCTGTAATGAATACTGCACCTCGCAGCCCCACACAATATAGTCTCGTCACGTCCACCAACACGTGATGTTCAGCTTCTGCAGAGGTACGCAAGGTCAGCTTGGCGCAGTTTTACACTGACACCCCAGTCCACACTGGCATAGCGGGGCACAGGGAGTGAGAGAGGGTGGTTCACAAAATCCTCCAACTAGCTCACAACTTTGATAGGCTAAAAGACCCTTTTTACTGCCCTAGCGAAAGAGAGTCCTGCCAGCCCAGTACAGCTGCCACCATTTTCTTGTTAAGTATAAGCATAGTCCGTTACAGGTTATACTGGGCCAGAAACCAACACAGGTGGATCGAGATAAAAAAGCAACTCAACATTAAAATTTGTATTTAACCCCTTCACAACCAAGGGTGTATAGGTATGCCTTAGGTCATGTTCCCTCCCTATGATGCGAGCTCACGCTCTGAGCTCACATCATCCCCAACACGTCAGCTGATTTGATCATCTGACTTGTGCAGTTAACAGCACCGATCAGATCAGTGATCGGATCGGCCCGGTTAACCCTTTGGATTGTGCTGTCAATCACTGACCACACAATTCAAAGCATCACAGCAGGGATTGCGCCGTTCCCCACAGACCTCAATGCGCTGTCATGACATTGTGGGGTCAGCTGATGACACCGGATGTTGTCATGAATTACTTCCTGTCGGTAATGCCCTAGCGACATCGCTGGCAGAAAGTAATCATTTGTGCTATGCAGGGATGCTGAAGCTTCTTTCTGCATAACACAAGCGATCGGACACTACAGTGCTGAGGTACCCCAAGGGGCAGTGTAAAATAAAGAGAATGATTTTTTAAAAAGTTTTAAAAATTTTAAAACATAAAAGTTCAAATCACCCCACTTTTGACCCATTGAAAATAAAACTTAAAAAAAACAACAAAAAAAAACACTTATTTGGCATTGCTGCATTCAGAAATGCCCGTTCTATCAAAATTTAAAATCAAGTAATCAAATCTGTAAACTGCGCAATGGATAAAGTCTAAAAGCCAAAAATATGTTTTTTGGATTACCGCAACATTGCAATATGTAATAACAGGCGATCAAAACAGCGCATTCACCCAAAAATGGTATCATTAGAAACATCAGCTCAAACTGCAAAAAATAAGCCATTACACCACCCCAGATCCCAAAAAATGAGAACCCTACGGGTAATAGAAAATTGTGCCAAAAATGCAATTCTTTTTCTTTAAAAACTTCTGAATATTTTTTTACCACTTAGATAAAAGTATACATATCAAGGCATCATATGACATGTCAGTTTTACCATATAGTGACCATGGTAAAAACAAAAAAAAGTGAAATTGCACTTTTTTGCAATTTCACTGCACTTGGAATTTCTTTCATGTTCCATTATATTATATGGTAAAATAAATGATGTAATTTAAAAGTACAACTCGTTCAGCAAAACACAAGCCCTCATATTTGTATATTGAAGGAAAATGGCTCTTGGAAGAAGGGCAGGGAAAAATGAAAAACGGAAAATCGCCAGAGGTGAAGGAGTTAATAGCCAGAAATGCTCATTAGATAATAGCAATATGTACACGATGAATATATATATATATATATATATATATATATATATATATATATATATAGACATTTCAGTCAGATATGCAAATAAAGGTAGTAGGATACAGAAAGGATACGCAGTCAAATGTAAGTCAGTTACTGGTTTCTTGTTGCTGGCTGCCACATATAGGCGGTGCAGAACCACAGGGTTTTCTAGTTTACTCCCAATACGTAACGTGACGCCATCTCCTTGGAAGTGACCTCTTGATTGGTCACTCTTTCTCCGCCCTCGATTTCCCTCCCCTTGTGCTTTGAGCTGAAGGGATCCCAAAAACTATGGGTCATAACTTCCCATCAGAATGTCCAAGGGGAAGAGTTCTGGTGCCATTGGATCTGGCTTGGTCCCTTCTACGTTCTACGTTCAGGGACCAAACACGGTTTCCCATACCCAGCTTCTACTAGCCATTTACCGTATCTCTTAACCCCGGGGCACAAGGAAAAATTGGGACCTAGATGTGTGTGGATTGTTCTCATGGGTTGAAGAATATAATCTGTGAAGGTCTAGGATATACGGTAATTTCATAATTTATGATAAATTTATGGTGCCAGCAAGGCTGCGATTCTGTGTGAAGCTCTCTCAGCTAAATTTAATGGGTTTCTTTGAAGCTCCAGGCTCAGCAACTCTTCTTTCCTGTTGGAGGCCACTTGCCCTGGTTTCTTAATTGCTTTTGTCACCTTACCATCTGCCAGCGGATGCTACATCCTGGTTCAGGCTGCTACCCTGAACAATGGGCAGTAGAGGTGCATGTAGCTCGATTTCATAGTTCTAGTTAAAATTGTCACCTATCTGCCAGTAAGACCATTTGGACATGAGGTGTAAGTTCCTGAGGAGGGGGTTAGAGGGGAATGGCTAATATGAGCGAGTACAGGTGTAACGATATCTATGACTAATCAAAGACCGGGGGAGATAAGTGCTGCTTTTAATGGTCTGCTTTAGGTGTATATTTGAGGCCGTGAGGCACAACTAAAATAAAAATATATATAGAGTAGGTCAGTAGGACCACCTTGATGAGATTGCCTTGATGTTGCAGGGTGGCTCAAAAGATTGATCAATATTTTGCCAAATATCTCAATTTTATAATATCATACAGTTTGGAAGGAATATGTGCATTGACACACTTGTTACTGCAAGCTTTCTTCTGGTAGTGCTGGCTTATTTGTTGCTTTTTAATATCTATGACTACAACCATAATCTTCGGGGGCTTATGATTGATTGGAATGTCCGAATAATATCTCCTATATTCTTCACAACATCTAACAATGAAAATCAGCTTTCAACAAGGATAGCTTACATGTTCTTAATCCCTCTGTGCAACTTGATGTAACTGTATGTCAAAATCAGAGTCTGGAAAAACGCTACATGCAAAAATTGTGTTTTTAACCCCAGTGTAAGCTGATCAAACACTGCATGTGGCTTGCATTGGGCCAAGCACCAACTGTAGCCAATCACAATGATGCTCACCCTACTGCTTTGGGAAGGTAAAGCACGGATAGATTCATGGTCCCAAGGTGAATATGCCATATATGTCAAAAACAGGAATGCCACTTTGAGTAGCCATATAGAAGAAACATATTTAAAGACAACCTGGCACATTTATTAATAGTTCCATGCCATTAAAAGATGTAGCAGCATATAACTTTAGCTCCAAAAATTAGGACAAGCTAACTACCGTAGTAATTTGGGTAAAAATATTTTATACTACTTGGTTTACTGGTCAGCATTTAGTTTATATATTTTGTCATAGCCACATCATTCTTGACACTAGCCACTGTAGATAGAGTTAATTTGTATTAGAATTCCAATGCATGGTTCTTGGACATGTATCACTGGTTGCGTGATAGTAGTCTGTTGCTATGGAAACAGTGAGTTTCTCACTAACATCTAATACTAGCTTGTTGCTAAAGGCTGAGTAAATTTGCCCCTTTTTCCATTGTTGTTTTTAAAATACAACTATTGAAATAAGCACACATACTATGGCACGTTCAGAAGTGGTCATCCTGTATATTAGGCTTGAGGAAATGACCTCAGGCTAAATGTAACTAAACAGTCCCCAGTGATTTCATTGTACCCGTCAGTTATATTATGTATCCTCTAAAATGTATACATACACCAAATCCAAGGATGACATACATTGAAACAGTTATCACCAGCAGAAGTCAGAGCGCGCGCTCGCTACCCGGCTGTAGCTGATGACGTGTGCACGGGCATGCGATCCCGTGCACCAGGCTGTGACGCTGAACAAAGGGCTGGCCGTTACTGCTGCGAGGGGAGAGAGGAGGATGAGTGGCAGCAGAATCTCGGCTTTAGCCCCATGTAAGTAACGCCCACCCGTCCCTTCGGTAGAAACTTTATAAAGCATTATCTTTACTTTTAAAAAGCAGTTTTTTTAGCAAAAAACATTGCAGCACATGTATGTGCTGGGTGTAGGGAGCCATATTAACAGTCCGGGGGGGTCATTGGGGGTGGTTGGTTCCCTTTAAAGCGAACCTGTCACCCCCCCCGGGCATCAAAAGCTCTAATAGCCACCTTCTGCAGCACTAAGGCTGCATTCTGAGAAGGTGCCTATAGGCTTTTGATGCCCTTTCTAGTATGAAATATTAAGTTAGGTAAATGCTCACTCTTCTGCAGATTAAAGACCGGGAGGCGGGGTTTCACGCTCCTCCGGCCCGCCCCGTCTTGTCAATCATTGTGCGCGCCTGCTGCTGTCTCCCCTCAGTGTTGAAAATGAACGCGCGTCTCCGTTCTCATGCACGGAGCCGCGCATGCGCTGTGCGCCCGGTGTCCAGGAAGTCGACACCGGGCGCACAGCGCATGCGCGGCTACGTGCATGAGAACGGAGACGCGCGTTCATTTTCCACACTGAGGGGAGACAGCAGCAGGCGCGCACAATGATTGACAAGACGGGGCGGGCCGGAGGAGCGTGAAACCCCGCCTCCCGGTCTTTAATCTGCAGAAGAGTGAGCATTTACCTAACTTAATATTTCATACTAGAAAGGGCATCAAAAGCCTATAGGCACCTTCTCAGAATGCAGCCTTAGTGCTGCAGAAGGTGGCTATTAGAGCTTTTGATGCCCGGGGGGGGTGACAGGTTCGCTTTAAGAGCATTTGAACTGAAAGCCCACCCTGCAGTGACCAAACCTTTCATTAGCAGAAAGAATCAAAAGAATAGACTCACTTTTGGTGTGGAGCATGTTGTGTGGACAGAGGAGACGTGGTCCACAGTTCATTTCCGAGATGAAAGCAAGTTTAATTTATTTAGGTGTGAGAAACATTATGTTCGTACACAAACGGGGGAAAGCCTGAACCCAAAGTGTGTAAAGAAGTCAGTGAAAGGTGGTGGAGGAAGTGTCATGGTTTGGGGAATGTTTTCTGCTGCGGGGGTAGGCCCTCTCATACAGATAAATGGCAGAGTGAATGTAATCAGAATGTATCAGAACCTTCTTCAACAACACGTGGTTCCTTAATTGCTTTCAGCACTCAATCAGCCAGCAATTTTCATGCAGGACAATGTTCCCTGTCACACACCAAAACATGTAAAGCAGTTCCTTGAAACAGAAAACACTGAAACAATGAAATGGTCGGCCCTGAGTCCTAACCTAAACCCAATAGAAAACCTCGGGAAAATCCTTGGTGACAAAGTTATAGCAAAGAAGAGTGAAGCAAAATCACACCAGAGCAGTGTGAGAGACTAGTGATGTCTTGTGGCCACAGTTGTACTGAAGTCATTCAAAGCAAAGGCCTGTACACTTCCTAATGATTGGTGACTGTTGTAACCTTCACAAAATGTAGTTTTAATCTTCGTTTGTGCTACAGTCACTGCTGTTCTCCCATTATGATCATCATGTTTTGCGTATAATAAAGACTTTAAGTTGATAAACTTTGGTTATTCTGGAAAACAGTGTTCTAGTGTCATGGTGTATCCCTTACACAAAAACCTTCAAATGTTTAACGGTATAGAATACATTGTGTCTGAAATACACTGGTGATCAAAATTATAGAACAATGTATAATCACTTGATTTTTTCAGAGCATTACTTTGTTTATAAAAGCACATACTGTATAGAAAGGCAATGCATAAAAGACTATAGTACTAGTATAGACTAAGGCTGCGTTCACACATTTGCGTATTTTGCTGCGCTTTTTTGCGCACGCTTTTTGCCGCGTTTTTCGGCCGCGCAAAAAAGTGCAACAAAATACGCAGGGGCTTTCACACACTGCGCTTTCTTTACTCCAGAAAGCGCAGTGATGTCACAGAGGGGAGGAAGAATCCTGCTTCCTCCTCCCCTCTGTGACAGCCCCATTAGATTTCACAGTGTATTAATATACACTGTGAAATCTAAATTAAACAGAGGCAAATGTATGTAAAATAAAAAAGAATGAATACTTCACCTGTCCGGTGCCTTCTCCCACTGTCCGGTGCCTTCTGCCGCTCTCCGGTTCCAAGTGAGAGGTGTACTGAGAAGACCTGTGGTGACGTCAGAGGGGGGAGCTCCCGGGGCGTTCCCAGCGCTGATTGGCTGTTCACGGTCATGTGATATGTATCACATGACCGCGAGTGCCCGGGAACGCCCCTCTGACATCACCACAGGTCCTGTCAGTACATCTCTCACTTGGATTTGGAGACCAGATAGCGGCAGAAGGCGTCGGACAGGTGAAGTATTCATTCTTTTTTATTTTACATACATTTGCCTCTGTTTAATTTAGATTTCACAGTGTATATTAATACACTGTGAAATCTAATGGGCGGCCACAGCTGTCAAAGAAGGGAGGAGGAAGCAGGATTCTTCCTCCCCTCTGGGAGAATACGCAGAAGTAGCTGCGTAAACAATTGACTTATCAATTGTTTACGGAGCTGCGCTTTCTCCCGGAAAACGCAGTGCGTATTTTTACGTAATGTCTGCACTGCAAAGTGAATTTCCCATTCACTTTGCTGGCAGACAAAAGGCACATTGCGTATTTTGAAAAGTGCGCGTAAAAAAAAGCGGCAAAATACGCAATGTGTGAACGTAGCCTAAGATAGTAAAGACTAAGGTATTCTATAAGAACTTTAGACTACGGTGGTATATGCTGACTTTACCAAATAGTGTAAGAATGCATTAAAATCTCTCATACTGAAAACCACAAAACCTTCTTTTCTGACATTCCCCAGGGCATTTGCATATTGAAATCTAGCCATCAAAGCATAGTAATGGATCCAACAAAATAGTGAACATTAGTCAGAAAAAAGCAAAAGCTGAAAATTTCATTTCAGATCCTCCAATCAAATATTCTTTTTGGTACATTGAATGCCTACGAGACATGTGAGATTCACTAAAGAAACAGGAGAACAGCAGAGATGGAATGCAAGATTTCCACCAAAGGGAATTTCTTATCAGTATGTGGTATGGTCTTTACACACTCTTCCACAGATAATAAGTCCCCATGTTTTTCTCTATTCCTCTAGGTAAGGGCAAGCATACCATATTTTTCAGACCACAAGATGCACTTTTTCCCCCCAAATACTGGAGGAAAGAGTGTGGGAGTTTGCAGCAGGTACGCAGGGTCACAGGGGGCAGGAGCAGGGTCGCAGGAGCCAACAATGCGGTTAACACGTATGCCCGCTGTTTAAGATTATGAATATACACTGCTCCTCACACCCATAATCCCTCATCCACCTCTCTGAACTGAAACTGGCGCCCAGAGGTGGGCGTATGGGCATGAGGAGCAGTGCTAATGCACTGTGCTTCTACGGTCTGTCCTCAATAAAGCGGTACTGAGGCTGTTGCATGCGTAGACCGTAATTTCTTGTGCCATTTTATTGAGGACATTCTATCTTTACAATAAGACGTCGAAGGCAGAGCATATGCGATCACATCTTAAAGTCTAGTCTTTGAGTTTAAGATGTGACCACGCATATGCTGCTGCCGACGCTATTTGAGGATTCTATAGACTGTCTTAAATATAATGGCATCGGAGATTGCGGTCTACGCATGCAACACCCTCAGCGACATTTTATTGAGAACAGTCACAACATAGAAGACAAAGCATATTCACTGCTCCCACACTTATAATCCCTGGGCCACAAATATTCCGACAGCTGACGCCGGTGTCAGCTGCCGTCATCAGAAGAGGACACCACACATCGGGAGAGCAGAATCGTTTATTTTTTTTATGTCTGCAGCGTGATGGGAGCCATATACACATGGGTAGGTCCATGATGGGGGGGCCATATATACCAGGATGGACCCATGGTGAGGGTCATACATATCAGGATGGGCCCTGGATGAGGGCCATATATACCAGGATGGTGCTATATATACTAGGATAGGCCTAGGATGAGACCATATATACCAGGATGAGAGCAATATATAGCAGGATGTGGAGCATATATACCAGAATAGGAAAAAGATGGAGGACATATACACCGGGATGGGGGATATATATACTTGAAGTGGTCCAGGATGGGGGACGTTAGTACAAAATTGGGGGACATTACCGCCACATAACAGTGTCAGCAGCAGATCCCCCAAAGTGAGTCATACAGTCCAGTGTATCTTAGAGTCCAAAAAATACATTGATGCAACTGGCCCAGTCTAGAGTCCCTGACAAAAGTTATGTCGCTTATCCATGTTATGTAAATAAAAGCTTATAACCTGACGTTAAATTCATCCATTGGTTGTATAAATTACTCTTTTGAAAGTTGAAACCCTCTGAAATGTGGTTTAGGTTAAGAAAATAAATTGGCATCAATGCTGAAATATTGATCATTTAATGAACACAGAAGGGTCAGATTTTTGCAAGACAAAACTTTTGTCGCCCACAGAAAGTAATGTGATATTCAAACAAAACATTAACTTAAAATACAAATATATGTTGCATAACATTGGTGAATGAAGTTGTGGTGCTATTAGAGTTAATATTTAACTCCTCACTCCTCATATTCCGCTCCTCACCTGCAGCTGTACTAGGGTCCGCCAGGGTCAAGTTCCGCCACTGGATGGATGGATGAGATGGAGCACCATCCTACTTCAGAATTTGACCCCTTTTATGATTTGGAATGTAAGAGGTAGCTAATACTTCTTGATATTTTAGGCTATTGATATTGCCTTCCACCTTGCAAATGTTTTGCACACCCCCATACTGAATGTAACCCCAGACCATGATCTTTCCACCACCAAATTTGGATCCATATGGGCTCCAGTAGGTCTCCTGCAGTATTTGCAGTGGCTGTGGTATAATTCTACTGAAGATTCATCAGAGAAATCCACCTTCTGCCACATTTCCAGCGTCCATCTGTTTAACAGACTGTGGGACTTTGCAAATGCCACACGGTTTTTTTATTTGCCTTTTGTTTAGTGCTGGCTTCTGGGCACTGATTCGACCATGGAGGCCATTTCGAGACAGAATTCTACAAACTGTTCAGGTGACCAGGCCTGTTGGAGCTCTGCTTAAGTGGAAGAGGGGCTTGCTTTGAATTTTCTAACCAACAAACCTTCCTCCTGAGCAGTTGTCTTGTGGGGTCTGCCCGACCTGGGCTTTTCAAAAACATCTCCAGTCTCTTCAAATCTTTTTTTAATTCTTTGTACTTGACGGTGAGACACATTAAAGGTGCCAGCCACGTCTGCAGTGGATCTCGTCTTCAGCCTCTTGATAATCAAGGCTTTGGTCGCAGGGTGGATTTTTGACATGTTGTCAAAGCTCAAGTTGCAGTTCAAGTAAAGGTCTGGGGTGCTGGGTTTCTTTTTAGACACACCCACTAATTAACCAATCATTTACGGAGCACGGTGAGGATGTAAACTAGGATTGGGTGCATTATATGACCAGGCGACAAAACTTTTGTCTTGCCAAAATCTGACCATTCGGTGTTCAGTAAATGACCAATATTTCAGCCTTGATGCCAATTTATTTTCTTAACCTAAACCACATTTGGGAGGGTTTCAGCTTTCAAAAGAGTAATTTATACAACCAATGGATGAATTTAACGTCAGGTTATAAGCTATTATTTACATAAGGGCCACGTCACACACACAGATAATTGTGCAGATATTGTTCGCAGATCTCTGGTTGCAGTGAAATCATGGACACATTGTTCCATTTTGTGGCTGTGTACAAATGAAACAATGTGTCCATGATTTCACTGCAACCAGAGATCTGTGACCAATATCTGCACAGATATCTGTGTGTGTGACGTGGCCTTTACATGTATAAGCGACATAACTTGTCAGCGACTGTACCAAACCAGCAAGAATAACTACAGACACATCATACTGGAAAGATAAGAATTACAATCCCCAACCCTCTTTGACCACTGTTATATTACTGTAATAATCCTAGATGGCCATATTCCCATGTTTGGAAATACTATCAATTTTACATTGGCAGTCCCTTAGATAATCAATGGTTTTAGATATCAAGCACAAACAAATTCTCTTCATTTCAGGAAGCGGTCTTAGAGCCTTTATAATGTGTGTGAGCCCCAGTCATGGAAGTTTGCGCAATACCAAGTTTTTCACCCTGATCGCACCTTCAAAACTCAACTTAAAATCTGGGGCCTCCAATTACTCCAAAGAATAATATTTCCAGTATGTTCCTCCCATATTAAGAATCTGACTCACGCAATGTTACTTCGTAATGAATTACTAATTCATTATCATTCTCATTAAATTAAATGATGAAAATGTTGATTACAAGAAGTGTGGGTACCTTTGTAAAGAATGTTTTTAATGTGATGTATAAGTCGATGAGTAAGGAACGTGCTTCCGAAATGCGTTCGGCCAGGATGCTTATGTTTTTATTTTGAGTCTAATAAAGGAACCCTAAAATCTACGGACATGTGGCCCTGGTATATCTTTATTTGAATGGCAATTGTTTACAGTGATTACTTGAGTATTCAGCAGTAGAGCAGTAGGCTATAGCAGGATTTGCTTTCTGTACCCAACGCTAATGTTCACACATTGCTTTTTTGCGATGTTTTTGGTGTGTTATTTGTATACAGTACATCTACTATATAGTTGTCTAATGTTGTCTGTCTGTCACGGAAATCGCGCGCCAGAGGCCGCTCATTGGTGCCCACTGGAGGGGGGCACCAATGAGCGCAGACTATGCAAATAGGCGCGAGAATTCAAAGTTCGAATTTCGTGCCAATTTGCAGCCCGGCCGACGGTGGCCGCAGCGCGCGAGCCAGCCGGGAGCTGACCGGCATTAGCCGCGGCTACCTGTGGCCCAGAGGTCCGCGGCTCGCCAGCCGGGAGTCATCACCCAGCTGCCGAACCGCTGACCTCTGTGCAGCAGTAGTCGCGGCTGAGCTCCGGTTCAGCGGCTCGCTGAACGCGGTGACCAATCAGAGAAGCGGCATTCAAACTACGATTCTAGACTACCCGATGCTTTAGAATCGGGCCACCATCTAGTGTTTAAATAAAACTAGTGTCATTTTTGCACTCTCTTTTCGCTTTCAATGGTGGAAAAAACAGAAAAATACTGAAAGTTGACATGTTGCTTCGTTCAATAACGCAGCCGTTTTTTCATTTCAGTCAAGAAAAAAAAAAAACAAGTCTATGTGTGTATACGATTTGTGAAATCTCAGCTTTTGCTAGTACTGTCAAAGCAGCTTTTAATTTGCATAAAACACTTGAAAACAAAATGAAACAATTGAAAAAACATGTGAACATAGGCTAACAATCTCATAATTTATCTTGCAAATTGCATGCTCTACAATTGTATAGTGTATGTGTACAGGGGTTCACGGATCTTATATACACATCTATCTGTATATGTTTTCCTTATCCATTTCGATGTTTTACCCTCCCTTAAAAAATCTAATATAACATCAAAATCTTTAACAATGATTTAGATTAAGGAATTGAGGGTATGACACAAAGCTATGAGCAATAGCTAATACTAGAGAAGACGGAGGATTCAAAAAGATCTAAACAAACTGGAACAGTGAGCAGCAACTAACCGAATGGTTTATAACAGGGAGAAATGCAAAGCCCTACATCTCGGCAAGAAAAATGTAAAAAAAAAATACACAGAATGGGAGGAATAGGGCTAAGCAATAGCACGTGTGAAAAAGACTTGGGTATACTAATACAGGGTGGGCCATTTATATGGATACACCTAAATAAAATGGGAACGTTTGGTGATATCAACTTCTTGTTTATGGCCCATTAGTATATTGTATACTAATGTGCCACAAACAGAAAGGTGATATCACCAACCATTCCCATTTTATTTAGGTGTATCCATATAAATGGCCCATCCAGAAATGGCTCCCCCTATAGATCACAGACTGAACATGAGTCAACACTGTGATGCACCAGGAAAAAAGTCAAACACAATTCTGGGATGTATTAAAAGAAGCATAAAGTCTAGATCACGTGAAGTCATTGTCGCCCTTTACTCCTCTTTGATCAGACCTCATCTAGAATACTGTGTCCAGTTCTGGGCACATTTTAAAAAAAGACATCAACAAAGTGGAGCAAGTTCAGAGAAGAGCAACCAGAATGATGACTGGAGGGCAAACCATATCCTATGAGGAACGGTTACAGGATTTGGGAAAAGAAGACTGAGAGCAGACTCAATAGCTGTCTACAAATATCTCAAGGGCTGTCACACTGTAGAGAGATCATCTTTATTCTTATTTGCACAAGGAAGGATTATAAGAAACGGGAGAAGACACAGATTAGATATTAGAAAAAACATTTTGACAGTGAGGGTGATTAATGAGTGGAACAGGCTGCCACGAGAGGTGGCGAGTTCTCTTTTAACGGAAGCCTTCAGAGGCTGGACAGACATCTGTCTGGGATGATTTAGTGAATTCTGCTTTGAACAGTGTTTGCGCCATATGACCTAGGTGTTCCCTTCCAACTCTACCATTCTTTGATTCTATGATCAACATTTTCGGTTTAATGGCTATGGAGAGCATTTACATGAACAAAAAAAAGTTTTTTTACTTGTTAGTGGTGTATGGATCCAATCACTTCCAGGACCTTGTCAGCTTGGTACCTTACAGTGGTTACCTTTAGTTAATAAAACTGTAGTAAGTTTCAGTTTGCAAATTTCCTTTCTTCTGACATGCCCGCCACCAGGGCAATGGGGTACTGAGAACCGGGCCAAATAGTTGTTTCTAGGGATGTGTCATGTGGCGTGATCCGACTCCGTGGCCATTGCCATGTGATTAAAAATGGGGGAAATTTATATGGGGAAATAATTTGTGACACCACCCATGGTATTCGACAATTGAATGGCTGACGCTGAAGTTTAGATGCACTGAGGCAGTTGGTGACGCAGCAGAGATGTTACAGCTCTCCACGGGTAGAGCGAGGCCCCAGGGCAGTTAAAGTCTATTTGATGATGACATCAGTTATTGCACAGGGCAGGTGACTCAGTAAATAAATCTGAGGAGACAGCAGGGTGCAGTCTTCACACTTTACTCACAGGTCTCACAGTTTTTCAGGCTACAACAACCAGTCGGGTGCTGTGTCCTCCGGGTTAGGGTTGCAGCCAACTCTAGGGTAACTTGGGTGCACTTTATCGGGATCCCCTTCTGGTGTACCTTCCTGGGTAGTCTCTCTGCGCTGGCTCTCGCCCTCCTGCCCTGTGCATCACACACAGTGTCCCAAGCCAGCAGCCTCGGGTCCTGTTGCGCGACATGTTTCTGATCCCCTTGATTCTATGCAGCTGCCTTTTTAGCGATTGTGTGCGGATGTGGCTGTTACACTTAGATACAACAGCCTCCGGTTTGGTAGTTGAGTCTTACAGCTGCTAGCTGCATTTCTTTGACCTGCCGCAAGTGCCGGATCACGGCAAAAACCACATTTGCTGCACCTGCCGCAAGTTCCATAGAAAATGAATGGGGCTCACCCCAAGTGTGCCGCAAGTGCAGCCGTTATGTGGCAGATGTATTAAATCTGCCTGATCTGCTGCAAATCAGCAAAAACGCTGATGTGAAAGGGGTCTAACTGATGTTTTCCTCATGTTCTCTCTATTCCCTCTACTTTAGGGTGTCCTACCCTTATCTACTTCTACCACCCACACCCTCTACCTAGTTCCCCTTCCAGCCTGAGATGGGGTCCTCCATAAAAAGGGTCCACCCAGATCCCCTGACCTGGAATGGTGTGGCTTTGGGTATCGGGTAGTGCCTCCTCCTTATCCAAGAGTGGGGTACCACACCTCTGGTTGAGGTACAGTATCTCTGTGGCGACTGGACCTTCAGGGGCACCACACTTCATTCAGTCAGTCATTCATTTTCAGACCCAATGATCTGAAGTTTGCAGTCTGATCTAAATTTAAGAATTTACAGTGGGAGTGTATCTCTCAGTAATATAGAATGGATGCAAGTTAGGAGTCCATCCAGGAGGCTGTTATCTTCATAAGCTTATTTGTCATATATCAGTACAGTACCTTTTATCTCTTGATGTGCTTTCCACCTTTTCCACAGCCTGTTTCTCTGCACTCCCTGAGACTATAGATACTTTCTTCCCTGCTCACACTATTTAGATCTACGTATAAACCCCTCCCTGCCACTATTGCTAACACTAAAAATGGGAGGAATAGAACAGTGGATCCATGAGCAGGAACGATAATGAAGCATTGCTAAAGCATTACGATGGATAATAGAATTACCAACATTCTGCAGCAGAAAAATGGTTGACATTTTTTAAGAATCTTTAGAAAGTTACATAACTTTGCAGTTCAAAAAAGAATATTCAAATCTGTGAGAAGATGGTGTACTGTACATAGCCTTTAAATGCCATTTGTGCCCACCTGCTTACCAGTTTAGATTAAAGATGGCAGCTCTCCCAGCAGGAGATTCAATGCAAAAAGAGCTGCAGGATACGTGCATGCATGTACAGTATGTAGCCATGTGATAAAACACAGTTGTCCATAGACTTCATAATGTTCAACTAATAGTTACCACTCTCTTGTCTTCAGTATAAGTAGGAGCAGTTGTGAATTACAAACTACGCTCATAAAATATGAAATTCTATTTCGGGGCAATTCATCTTTACTTATTTGGTCAACTTTATGCAAAGAAAAATGAAAACAATTACCGTACTTGAAGAATAGACGTTAGGAAATGTCTATCGACATGAGTTGCTTTTATTGACAAAACAGGGAAGATACATGCTAGCATTGCCATAAGAGATGCATGTATTCATCAGATGTCAGTGCAATGTTAACATTCTGCAGTGTCACAAGCCAAGTCATTCAGTTTCTCAGCCAAGATACTAATGTCCCGCTTGTTGTGTTTCCCTATTCATTTATTATCTGCAGTGTCCTCCTTTTCAAACCAATCAAATTCATCCTCCTAAGACTGCAAAGTGACCCTGGAGCTGTTTTCTTCAGTTTAGCCCATCAGTCTACACTAGCAGCACTAAGCCTATTTTTAGGATCTAGATGAAAACAATACTGAATTCCCAGGTCGGAGCACAGGAAACTCACAGTACTCAATTTCCTTCAGATCTCTGACTCTCAACCAGTTGCTGAAACCAAGATACATTTTTAATGATCCTATTACTAATGGATGAGCTCTATCTAGGCTTACCGTAACAAAAATCAATCTAGCACCATACTATCAACTTCATCTTCTTCAAGAAATCAGGAGTGAGATCATAGCTGTCAATATGATGAACAGACAAGCAGCAATCCACAGGGCACCGAAGGCGTAAACAATATTAGATGATCAACCGTATGTGAAAACACAATGCAATATAATCACATAAAAGACTACATTCAAATGATAGGGATTGTATTGTGGCCTAATGGTGTTCTTATCTTATGCAACTACAGGGCTGCTTAGAATCCTACCATGTAAAGAAAAATTAAACGTTAAAATGTTGTTTTTGCGGATGATTATTAAAAAGAAACTACGCTGCCAATAGGCATTCAACCATATGCCAAATGTATCATTCCTCAAACAGATCCTTCATAATACGGTAGGTGTATGGTATATAGAGGGTTGGCATACAGTGGTGATCTGCCTGCCTTGTGTGGTTGTGCTAGAGACAGATATATCCCAGGGAATAGACATGACTGCAGTCAAATCATACCAAGAAATGTACTCCGTCTGCAGCTCCTCCAAGTCATGTACAGAAATCCTCTGCAGAAAATACAGTAGAGTACATGAACTGATAATTCAGGGCTGAAATGGGTGCTGCTGTGTGACGGATAGGGTATAAGTCTATAGGAGTATTCAAACCATTGCTTTTTGCCTACTAGAACCGTGATTTTTTTACTTTTTAGAAATAAGTTGTTTTTAACAGAGAAGTAATACTGCATTATGATTTTGGGTGAATCCTCCCTTAGAATGACCTGTATACACTCTGATATATATTTCTCATGATAGTAACAAGCAGAAAGTAGAGTGATCAACAGCCTCTGCTATATGAATGTCTACAAAGGGAGACCACTGAATCAGTACAGCACCAACCATCCGAACACAGGGCATTGTAGGAAATACATAAAGGAAATAGAAACTTCTCTTGTAAAAAAATATAAATCATACAGTAATCATTTTTGCGTTTCTTCATTTACGACATGCTGCTTGTAGTGTGTCTGGACTAAGTGAGTGATAGTTTGGCCATCCAAGCTTGGGCAGAGGTGTGCTGAGCTGTCAGTGTGGTGAGTGATAGTTTGGCCATCCAATCTTGGGCAGGGGTGTGCTGAGCTGTCAGTGTGGTGAGTGATAGTTTGGCCATCCAAGCTTGGGCAGAGGTGTGCTGAGCTGTCAGTGTGGTGAGTGATAGTTTGGCCATCCAATCTTGGGCAGGGGTGTGCTGAGCTGTCAGTGTGGTGAGTGATAGTTTGGCCATCCAAGCTTGGGCAGGGGTGTGCTGAGCTGTCAGTGTGGTGAGTGGTAGTTTGGCCATCCAATCTTGGGCAGGGGTGTGCTGAGCTGTCAGTGTGGTGAGTGATAGTTTGGCCATCCAATCTTGGGCAGAGGTGTGCTGAGCTGTCAGTGTGGTGAGTGATAGTTTGGCCATCCAAGATTGGGCAGAGGTGTGCTGAGCTGTCAGTGTGGTGATAGTTTGGCCATCCAATCTTGGGCAGGGGTGTGCTGAGCTGTCAGTGTGGTGAGTGATAGTTTGGCCATCCATTCTTGGGCAGGGGTGTGCTGAGCTGTCAGTGTGGTGAGTGACAGTACAGCCATACAATTTTGGGCAGTGGCACGCTGAGCTGTCAGTATGGTGAATGACAGCTCAGCCATTCAGTCAGCGCTGGAACGTGGGAGGTTTCCTCCATGTGTCTATTTTTCTGAGTGATTACCTTGCCATATAGCTTCCATATTGCTGATCACAATCGCCCACTATAAGGCAATGGGTGCACAAAAAAATCATCAATATGACATCGGTTTTGTACAGACCAATTCTTGACATAAAAAATTGGATTTGACCTTTTAGTATTAATAAGTTGATGAGCTACAAACAGTTACCATACAGATGTCATGTGAAGTTAAAAAAAAAAAGATATTCAGATGGCATATGGCTAGCATATAGATGACAATAAAATATACAAAAATCAAGTGTTGGGGTTTTTTTCAGAACAAAAAACGCACAATTTGACAGATACTTGTCTAAAATTTGTATTATGCCTAGTCTTTGCAAACTCCTTTTACCTTTAAACAAAATGCATGACATATCATGGCTATGATATCTATGTAAACAAGACTAATAGGCAGCATATGCAGTTTGATAATACCTTCTACAACTTTGCCAAGGGGGAAGCATTAACAAACATGAAGAGACTGAAGTCTGCTTTAGTGACTCATTCATTCATAGTGCTGGAAATCATGAAGAGCTGCTGGAGGCACAGGAAAAGCTTGGCCTGTGCTGAAAGCAAGTCTGTCTCCGCTTACTATGTTCATTGACACCCTTTTTTTGCATTTCTGTCTACAAGCTCATTTTTAGAATATTTCAGAGAATGGCTAAAACTCACAGCAATGTAAGGTAAAAATTAATAATAAAGTTGTAGGGAATAAAAACTGGCAAATTACAATCTAGCCATTCCTAGCTCTTTAGCAAAATTACGGTACAGAAAAGTTAGGAATTATTCCCTCAGCTTTCCATGGAAAAATCAGGAAGAGAATGCAATATTAACCCCTTAACGACATAGCCCGTTCCCGACACAGGACGTTGCACAACGTCCTGGCAGATTTGAGCTGCTGCAGCTCCTGTGAGTGGGATCGCTCAGGTGTCACAGATGCTGCTGCTCTGTGACAACCTGCAGATGACCCCACAGGGGGTGGATTAACCCCCCCGTGCCCAGGACCCCTCCGATCGGCAGTTTAAAAGTGAAACTGCCGATCGGAGGGAATCATAGGGATTCACCCCTCCGGATCTGATTGAAGCTCTCCAATCAGATCTGGAGGGGCGGATCGGCAAGTGCCCACCCCTCCACAGCCCCCTCCAGCACCAGGACCTACAGGGGCCCCCCAGAACCGCCCGCCCCCCCTCTATTGTTATGTATATGCCGGCGGGCTGCAGCCGCGGCTGCGCCGCCGACCACAGTGCCTGGTCCCCTCCTACGGCTTCCCCCTAGGCAGCCCCCCCCTAGGCAGCCCCCCTCCAGGCAGCCCCCACCCCTCACCTCCTGCGGCGGGCTGCACACATCGGTGCACCCGCCGCTGCGTCCGGCTGTGCAGCTCCTCTGCCGGCCGGTCGGTGGCCCCGCCTCCTCTCCCGGGCTCCTCTCCCGGCCTCCTCCTGCTGATCGGTCTATCGAGAGGGAGGTAAGTATGTATGTTTGTATGTATGTATGTATGTATGTATGTATGTATGTATGCATGTATCTATGTATGTATGAATGAATTGATGGATGGATTATGGATGGATGGATGGGTGAATGGATAGATGGATGGGGGGTGCATGCGTGTGCGTGGACGTGAGCGTACATGAGCGTGCGTGGACGTGTGCATAGATGGATGTGTGCGTGGATGTGCGTGCGTGGATGTCAGCATGCGTGCGTGGATGTCAGCATGCGTGAATGTCAGCATGCGTGCGTGGATGTGTGCTTGCGTGGATGTGCGTGCGTGGATGTGTGTGTGGATGCGCGTGGATGTGCGTGCGTGGATGTGCATGCATGGATGTGCGTGCGTGGATGTGTGTGTGGATGTGCGTGGATGTGCGTGGATGTGGATGTGCGTGGATGTCCGCGTGCATGGGTGGATGTGGATGTGCGTGCGTGGTTGTGTGCGTGCGTGGATGATGGGTGCATAGGTGGATGGATGGGTGCAACAAGGGATCAAGTGTCCTCTTGTTGTAGTCTCTGGGATCATAGTCATGGTGCACTGTATGACAGATCATTGTCATACAGTGCACCATAACTCTGACCCCAGAGGCTGTAGGAAGAGGACACTTGATCCCTTGCTGCAGTCTCTGGATTGAGCACAGGCGATCGAGCGTCGTGGGATCTTCGTTGTGGACTACGTCGGAGGCGATCGAGCGTCGTGGGACCTTCGTTGTGGACTACGTCGGATCTTTATAATAAAGATGGAGTCCGAATTTTGTTTGTGTTTTTTTTTCAAATAAAAAGATTTTTCTCTGTGTGTATTTTCTGACTATTTACCAGAGATTCCTAATGGCGGGTCTAACATTGGCCCTATATTATGAATCTCGGGCTTAGTGCCAGCTGCCAATAAAAAGCTGGCATTAACCCCTTTATTACCCAGTTTGCCACCGGCACCAGGGCAACTGGAAGAGTCTGGGTACAGCGCCAGAAAATGGCGCTTCAATGAATGCGCCATTTTCTGGAGCGGCTGCGGGCTGCAATTCGCAGCCTGGGGGGCCCAGAACGCTTGGGCCTCTCCATGCTGCGGATTCCAGCCCCCAGCTGCCTAGTTGTACCTGGCTGGACCAAAAATATGGCGGAGCC
Source organism: Allobates femoralis (assembly GCA_033576535.1). Classification (NCBI taxonomy): domain Eukaryota; kingdom Metazoa; phylum Chordata; class Amphibia; order Anura; family Aromobatidae; genus Allobates; species Allobates femoralis. The sequence goes on from JARQOC010000003.1 coordinate 558,098,935, forward strand.
CCACGTAATTTTTTTTTCTAGAATTAGTTCTAGAAAAGAAAAAAAAGGGCTTTGCTGTATTTTTGGAAGCCAGCCAGGTACAACGAGGCAGCTGGGGGTTGGTGGCAATCCGTAGCTGCCAAGTTGTACCTGGCTGGACCAAAAATGTGGTGGAGCCCCACGCCATTTTTTTTTCTAGAATTTAGTCCTAGAAAAAAAATAAAAATGGGCTTCGCTGTATTTTTGGTTGCCAGCCAGGTACAATGAGGCAGCTGGGGGTTGCTGGCAGTCCGTAGCTGCCAAGTTGTACCTGGCTGGACCAAAAATATGGCGGAGCCTCACGCCATTTTTTTTCTAGAATTAGTCCTAGAAAAAAAATAAAAACGGGCTTCGCTATATTTAGATGCATAGTGAACACTTTGAACCCCAGGTGCTTCACAAATTGATCCGAAAAAAGAAAATTTGTGTGAAAAAAAAGTACTTTTTCCTTATTATATATATAATTCCAATTGTTAGCGGACACCATGTCGCGTATGGAGAGCCCCTGTGTGCCTAAACATTGGAGCTCCCCCACAAGTGACCCCATTTTGGAAACTAGACCCCCCAAGGAACATATCTAGATGCATAGTGAGCACTTTGAACCCCCAGGTGCTTCACAAATTGATCCGTAAAAATTAAAAAAGAAAATTTGTGTGAAAAGAAAAGTACTTTTTCCTTCTTACGGATCAATTTGTGAAGCCCATGGGGGTTCAAAGTGCTCACTATGCATCTAGATGCATTCCTTGGGAGGTCTAGTTTCCAAAATGAGGTCACTTGTGGGGGAGCTCCAATGTTTAGGCACACATGGGCTCTCCATATGCGACATGGTGTCAGCTAATAATTCCAATTGTTAGCGGACACCATGTTGGGTATGGAGAGCCCCTGTGTGCCTAAACATTGGAGCTCCCCCACAAGTGACCCCATTTTGGAAACTAGAGCTCCCAGGGAACATATCTAGATGGGTTGTGAACATTTTGAACCCCCAGGTGCTTCACAAATTCATCTGTAAAATTGAATAAGTACTTTTTTTTCCACAAAATATTTCTATTTTCATTTCTACAGATTATGTTATGAAGCACCGGGTGTTCAAAATGCTCACCACGCAACTAGATAAGTTCCCTGGGGGGTCTAGTTTCCAAAATGGGGTCATCTGTGGGGGAGCTCCAATGTTTAGGCACACAGGGGCTCTCCAAACGCAACATGGTGTCCGCTAACAATTTGACTGAAAAATCAGCTCAAATTGTTAGCGGACACCATGTCGCGTTTGGAGAGCCCCTGTGTGCCTATACATTGGAGCTCCCCCACAAGTGACCCCATTTAGGAAAGTAGACCCCCCAAGGAACATATCTAGATGCATAGTGAGCACTTTGAACCCCCAGGTGCTTCACAAATTGATCCGTAAAAATTAAAAAAGAAAATTTGTGTGAAAAGAAAAGTACTTTTTCCTTCTTACGGATCAATTTGTGAAGCCCATGGGGGTTGAAAGTGCTCACTATGCATCTAGATGCATTCCTTGGGGGGTCTAGTTTCCAAAATGGGGTCACTTGTGGGGGAGCTCCAATGTTTAGGCACACATGGGCTCTCCATATGCGACATGGTGTCCGCTAATAATTCCAATTGTTAGCGGACACCATGTCGCGTATGGAGAGCCCCTGTGTGCCTAAACATTGGAGCTCCCCACAAGTGACCCCATTTTGGAAACTAGACCCCCCAAGGAACATATCTAGATGCATAGTGAGCACTTTGAACCCCCAGGTGCTTCACAAATTGATCCGTAAAAATTAAAAAAGAAAATTTGTGTGAAAAGAAAAGTACTTTTTCCTTCTTACGGATCAATTTGTGAAGCCCATGGGGGTTCAAAGTGCTCACTATGCATCTAGATGCATTCCTTGGGGGGTCTAGTTTCCAAAATGAGGTCACTTGTGGGGGAGCTCCAATGTTTAGGCACACATGGGCTCTCCATATGCGACATGGTGTCAGCTAATAATTCCAATTGTTAGCGGACACCATGTTGGGTATGGAGAGCCCCTGTGTGCCTAAACATTGGAGCTCCCCCACAAGTGACCCCATTTTGGAAACTAGAGCTCCCAGGGAACATATCTAGATGGGTTGTGAACATTTTGAACCCCCAGGTGCTTCACAAATTCATCTGTAAAATTGAATAAGTACTTTTTTTTCCACAAAATATTTCTATTTTCATTTCTACAGATTATGTTGTGAAGCACCGGGGTGTTCAAAATGCTCACCACGCAACTAGATAAGTTCCCTGGGGGGTCTAGTTTCCAAAATGGGGTCATTTGTGGGGGAGCTCCAATGTTTAGGCACACAGGGGCTCTCCAAACGCAACATGGTGTCCGCTAACAATTTGACTGAAAAATCAGCTCAAATTGTTAGCGGACACCATGTCGCGTTTGGAGAGCCCCTGTGTGCCTATACATTGGAGCTCCCCCACAAGTGTCCCCATTTTGGAAACTAGACCCCCCAGGGAACATATCTAGATGGGTGGTGAGCATTTTGAACCCCCAGGTGCTTCATAAATTAATCCGTAAAAATTAAAAAGTACTTTTTTTTCCATAAAAATTTTCTTTTTTCATTTTTACAGATTAATTTGTGAAGCACTGGGGTGTTCAAAATGCTCACCACCCATCTAGATATGTTCCCTGGGGTGTCTAGTTTCCAAAATGGGGTCACTTGTGGGGGAGCTCCAATGTTTAGGCACACAGGGGCTCTCCAAACGCAACATGGTGTCCGCTAACAATTTGACTGAAAAATCAGCTCAAATTGTTAGCGGACACCATGTCGCGTTTGGAGAGCCCCTGTGTGCCTATACATTGGAGCTCCCCCACAAGTGACCCCATTTTGGAAACTAGACCCCCCAGGGAACATATCTAGATGGGTGGTGAGCATTTTGAACCCCCAGGTGCTTCATAAATTAATCCGTAAAAATTAAAAAGTACTTTTTTTTCCATAAAAATTTTCTTTTTTCATTTTTACAGATTAATTTGTGAAGCACTGGGGTGTTCAAAATGCTCAACACCCATCTAGATATGTTCCCTGGGGTGTCTAGTTTCCAAAATGGGGTCACTTGTGGGGGAGCTCCAATGTTTAGGCACACAGGGGCTCTCCAAACGCAACATGGTGTCCGCTAACAATTTGACTGAAAAATCAGCTCAAATTTTTAGCGACACCATGTTGCATTTGGAGAGCCCCTGTGTGCCTACACATTGGAGCTTCCCCACAAGTGACCCCATTTTAGAAACTAGACCCCCCAGGGAACATATCTAGATGGGTGGTGAGCTTTTTGAACCCCCACGTGCTTCACAAATTCATCCGTAAAAATGAAAAAGTACTTTTTTTTCCACACAAATTTTCTTTTAGCCTAAATTTTTTCATTTTCACATGGGGAACAGGATAAAATGGATCCTAAAATTTGTTGGGCAATTTCTCCTGAGTACAGCGATACCTCATATGTGGTCATAAACCACTGTTTGGGCGCACGGCAGGGCTCAGAAGGGAAGGAGCGCCATTTGACTTTTTGAATGGAAAATTAGCTCCAAAAGTCAAATGGCGCTCCTTCCCTTCTGAGCCCTGCCGTGCGCCCAAACAGTGGTTTATGACCACATATGAGGTATCGCTGTACTCAGGAGAAATTGTCCAACAATTTTTAGGATCCATTTTATCCTGTTGCCCATGTGAAAATGAAAGAATTGAGGCTAAAAGAACATTTTTATTAGAAAAATTAAAATGACCTTTTTTTCCTTCCACTTTGCTTTAGTTCCCGTGAAGCACCTGAAGGGTTAATAATCTTCTTGAATGTAGTTTTGAGTAGCTTGAGGGGTGCAGTTTTTGGAATGGTGTCACTTTTGGGTGTTTTCTGTCATGTAAACCCCTCAAAGGGACTTCAAATGTGATGTGGTGACAAAAAAAATGGTTTTGTAAATTTTGCTGGAAAAATGAAAAATTGCTTATGAACTTTGAACCCTTATAACGTCCGAACAAAAATTTTTTTTTTTTCCAAAATTGTGCTGATGTAAAGTAGACATGTGGGAAATGTTATTTATTAACTATATTGTGTCACATACCTCTCTGGTTTAGCAGAATAAAAATTCATAATTTGAAAATTGCAAAATTTTCAAAATTTTTGCCATATTTTTGATTTTTTTCACAAATAATCGCAAAAATGATCGACCTAAATTTAATACTAACATGAAGCCCAATATGTCACGAAAAAACAATCTCAGAATCGCTAGGATCCGTTGAAGCGTTCCAGAGATATAACCTCATTAAGGGACACTGGTCAGAATTGACAAAAATGGCCTGGTCATTAAGGTCAAAATAGGCCCGGGGGTGAAGGGGTTAAAGAGGGAATATAGAAAAGAGCCTTATCAAAGGAGAGGCACCATGTATCTACTATTTTATTGCCCAGATGGGCTACATAAAGCCTACTTTTGTTACTAGTAATTATGATAATAAAACATCAAACATCACAAAGATATTGATACATAACATAAGACACTGCTCAGTATAAAGATCTCCATCATTTACATTTTATTGTCGTCTCATCGTGCATTGTATTCCATGTTCTTTAAGGTTGTTATTATTAAGTATTATGTGGCTTGGTCACTAAACTGTAAAGCAATAAAACAAAACTGATCATTTTATGTTCACACCCTTTAGGAAGATGAAGAAGGTAATCAAACATAACATACATAATTTAAAGAGAATTATCATCTCAAAATTAAGAACAAATTATGTGGTGTCTTTTCATGTTTTAATCTTTTAGTTTCTATCGATATAATGAAAAAAAAGAGCAAAAATCTTGTACATTTCTTCTAGAAAACTATTTTCGCTTGCTTTATATTAGAAAACTGCAAACAGATACCAGGCATCTACAAGGAGTTGGAAAGCCTGCTGAAAGGGGATGTCTACTTCTAGGACAACCCCTTCTGATTACACATTTCTTCCTCAGATAAAATAAAGAAGCCTATACTCACCTCCTGTGCTGGCATTGTTCCAGTGCAGTAATCACGTTCATGGGGCTCATGAGACATTGTGACGCCAACTTCTCTCTCTTCGCTTTCGAATTAAATGAGTTAATCAATAGGAAGTGAGCTCTGCAGCTGTCACTCACTTCCTGTTGATTAACTCATTTGGTCCAAAGGCAAGAAGAGACAAGGCAGCAGTGATTGGACCCGAGACTCCCGTGATAGCATCGGCAGCACTGGAATGACGGCGGGGGAAAGTGCAGGCATTTTTATTTGACCTGGGGGAAACATGTGGAATCAGAGGAGCTTGTCCTAGTAGTGGACAACCCCTTTAAAGGAAAGCTGTCACCTCAAAAAACGCTACTTAGCTGCAGATATTATGTTAATCAGCAGATAAAATATGTTTAAACCCTGTATAGCTAGCTTACTGGAAGCACAGCTACAGTGAGAAAATGAAGTTTTATTCTCCTTGCTTTCACTTGCTTCCAGTCATCGAGGAGGGTGCAGGGTGAGGTTACAGTAACCACTCACTATTCGGTTAACACACACACACGCTGCACATGTAGGCTGTCAAAGTGTTGGGTAATGATTACAGCTGCACTGTCACTAATAGCACAATACACGGCCCCTATGACTTAAGGCAAGCAGCTAAAGAGAGAAGAAAATGTTATTTTCTCTCTGTAGCCACATCTACAATAAGCCTGCTACCCCTATGACTAAAAGCAAGCAGCTACAGAGAGAAGAAAATGTTGTTTTCTCTCTGTAGCCACATCTACAATAAGCCTGCTACACAGCGTTTAAATGCCATCTAGGTAACCAGTCCTTCTTAAGGTATTAGGTTCTCTTAAATTATTAAACAGGATAATTGGAGCAGTTGTCACACTAGGGCCCCAATTCATTAAGACTTGTGTTTTCTACGTCACTCTTTGAGGGGTGTGCAAGAGTAAAGGTGGGTTTACACGCTTCAATCTCGTTCCGATATCGCAGTTCAATGGTGCGGGAGCGCGCATTTAGTGCACGTTTCTCCCGCATCGCATTGGATGTTTACACGCTGCGATATCGGAATACAACGTCCGTGCGATGTCTACGCCCCCCAACCCAGGATCGCACACTTAACATGGGAGTGAATGGGTGACGTTTCAAATCGCATCGTAGTTGTGCGTTTACACAGCACGATCCGACACCAATCTCCCTTCAATATCGGGGCATTGAATAGCACGCTCATTCAATCCCCGATATCGCATTGACATCTTTCCTGCATCGTATTGGACGTTCACACCATACAACGCAGGAACGATCTCGGGTCCAACGATCGAACCACGTGACTTTTCATTGAAATTGGACTACGATATCGCAACGTGTAAACCCGCCATAAGAAGCGCCTAATTCACTAAGAGGCGAATCCCACTTAATTAATAACATCTTATCAGCAATGTTTGCCTGGACAGAAATGTTGCTCCAGTTGCTTTTAATCAAGTTTGTTGGGCAGACATTGCCACAACTCACCCCACCTCCTCCATAGGTCAACCTATTTTGGAAGAGCTGCTCGAAACTGCTGTGAAAATATACAAAAAGTCTCAAATTTTTGTGCAACTGTGTCTGGCAAAAATTCAGCGACATTTAAAAGTGTTTTGTGAATTCTGGCATACAGACCAAGATGAATCGGGGACAGAATGTTTGGTCGCGCATGATGCAATTTTTTGCACGCAGCTGATGCATCTGTACACTTCAATACACTAAAGAAAACTTGTCGGGAGCTTTAGGCTATGTTTACACAGGGAATTTTTGCTGTATTTTTGACATGCGTTTGTACCTTGGTTTTATGTAAATGTATGCTAATCTAAACCTGCATTTTTGGTTCCCAGTAAAACCTATGTGATTCAGGGAAAAGCTGTCCACACACATTGGTTTTATTTCTGTGCAGAAAGTGGAAACACCACAGGTTTTGCTGCGTTTATTTTGCAATTCTTTTCTGCATTTTTGCTTTAGTTTCTATTGCAAATCTGCAGCAAAAATGTTGTAAAAAAAGTAACCAAGAACGCAGCACATCCAAAGCAAATCTACAGGAAAAAACACAGCAAACCTACTGCCAAGAAAAAAGCAACCCCTGGGATTTGCTGCTTTTTTGCAAAACCATAAACCATCATGTGTGGACTTAGCCTAAGGGTACGAACTCATAGACCAGAAATGTAGCATATTTTCCATCCAGCGTTAGGAAAAGATCTGCAGTTTAATGTTAACTGGTGGTTCAAATTTTAAATCCACAACAGCATTATTGGTATTTATTTTTAGAGCACCATTGATTCCATGGGGCTGCGCATATGAAAAGGGTTTACATACAAGACACATACAGGGGCGCTCAATGAATTAGAATATTATCAAAAAGTAAATTTTTTTCAGTAATTCAAAACAAAAAGTGAAACATATATTATATAGTCATGCCCTCAGTTGCGAGCCCAGTCTCCACTGCGCAAGGAGATGGGAGCCTATCACGTAGCTCTAATGGTACTGCTCACCCTGTCTGTGGCTTCAGGTGATTGGCACTTCCTAGGAATCTGAGTCCCCTTGGCAGGTCTTCTGGGAATGCTCTTAGTAGCCGCGCCCCACCTCCTGCACATACTTAAAGCAGCAGAGCACCTGTTCTCTATTAGGGCTGTCTCTGCAGTGATGCTCTATGCATAAAAGGCGCCTACCCCTTTTGGGTGGTGCCTGGACAACATCATCAGTCTGGACGATCTTGCTTCCTGCTCAGGTCACACACTGTGCTGTGCTCTGCATTTGGAAGTTTGTTACTTTGGATTATACTAACACCACTGTCTCCACAAAATCTTCTGTTGGCTGTTCTCCATCCTGGATCCCTCTGGACACTCCGGATTCCACTCCAGGCTAGCCATACCTTTCCAAGATTACATGGAGCCTCCAGGATCCCCTCCTCTGACAGATCGAGTATTCCAGTTTCTGCTATAGGGTCTGTACGGGTCGCCCCTCTGGTCCGGGCTTTGCAGCATTCACGCCACCTTGGTGTTGTAACGGGAGGAATCCCTGTATAGGAGTAACCCTTGCCGATGCTCCACTATGTGGTACAGTGTTGTGGTACAGTGTTGTGATCCAGAGGGTCCTCCCCTCAGATACCTTTCCCCGGTTGTTTTACTTGCTTCAATCAAGATCTTTGGTTTTATGAAGATCATTCTCCTGTCTCGAGTATCGGGCATTCAGCTACCACTGCACCATCAGTGGTCTAATGAGTCCACTACTCTTCACCATGCCCTGTTGGCGTTACACAGTGGTCTATTTCTCTGTATTTCTGTAAATTTTGATGATTATTGCTTACAGCCAATGAAAACCCAAAGGTCACCATCTCAGAAAATTAAAGTAGGGAGGATGAAAGGTTAAAACCACGCTGCTGTATTCCATGAGACATTAAAGGGTGAAAATAATATTGATTTGTTAGTCAATGCATTTGGCAAATATAAATAATTATGGTAATTCTAATTGACCTAAAACAGGAAAGGATTATTCTAATTTCATGTCAGATAGTGAGAAATATATGGATATGTGTCTTTTTTTATTTTGAATGTAAACTTCAGACATCACAGAATCCAAAGCTTCAATACTGGAGAAAATAACTCAAAGCTCAAGGACCAATAATATCAGGTACGGTAACTCCCTAGTCATTGTAGCTATCCATCTGCTAGGATTTTTCAAAAGGTCTTGCTATTATTAGTAACATACAGGACATGTGTTATGTTTTAATTTGGGCTGATATACTAAATCTCTAAACCTCTCAAAAAAAGCAAATTAGTTAAATGTGAATGAGCTGCAAAACATGCAAGCTGAAGGGCCTGGGGCTAAAATATTACAAATTTAAGGATCCAGAGCCACTTGCCCATAATAAGAGGTTGACTTTAAGTTATTATGTTTTTAATTTTTGAATAAAGTCAACCTCTTATTATGGACAAGTGGCTCCGGATCCTTTAAATTCATAATCTTCAGCAGTGGTGCCAGACACTTAACCGAGAGCCTGGGAGCCTGGTGGAATATTATGTGAGGTGAGCGGCTTTCCCCTACCCCCGCCCTCACTCAGCTGCTAAAATATTACAGTACATGACAAACCAATGGTGCTGCCAATATTGGCAGAGCTGCTAAAATCAGTGATTGGCTGAAGCGCTGGAGACGTGACTTTGCTGGTCACAAACAATCACCAAAGCAGTGCTGGTCCCCAGTAGAGTCAGTAATAGCTTGATTTTTCTCTTCCTCTAAGCCTCTGGAGCAGGGGTCTCAAACACGCGGCCCGTGAGGTTTCACATTCCGGCCCAGGGCACCACAGAAACAAAAGCACGCCCTGGTCCATAGTACAAGAAGCCGCCACGGTACCCCTCACACAAGCACCTTCATGCTTGTACATCAATGCAAGGCGGAGTACCAATCAGAAGCTCCTGTTGACATCATATGCCGACATCATCTGCAGGCTTCTGATTGGTCCGCTGGCTTGCAATGATGTACAAGTGTGAAGGCGCTTGTGTCAGCGGTACCCTAAAGTCACAATAAAGCGGGTACCGCGGCGGCTCACAGCATCGTTAAGGTGTGTGGGATTAAGAGAGAGTGTGTGTATGTGTGAGAGTGTGTGTATACGTGAATATTTCTGAGTGTATTTGTGAGTGTGTATATGTGTGGCAGGTGTGATGGTGAGGAGGGGGCAGGTGTGATGGTGAGGAGGACAGAGGGGGCAGGTGTGATGGTGAGGAGGACGCAGGTGTGATGGTGAGGAAGACGTCTGAGGGAGCAGGTGTGATGGTCAACACGACAGAGGGGGCAGGCGTGATGGTGAGAAGAAAGAGGACGGAGGGGGCAGGTGTGATGGTGAGGAGGAGGATGGAGGGGGCAGGTGTGATGAGGAGGAGGACGGAAGGCAGGTGTGATGGTGAGGACGACGGAGGGGGCAGGTGGGATGGTGAGGAGGATGGAGGGGGCAGGTATGATGGTGGTGAGGAGGAGGAGGGGGCAGGTATGATGGTGGTGAGGAGGAGGAGGATGGAGGGGGCAGGTGTGATGGTGAGGAGGACGGAGGGGGCAGGTGTGATGGTGAAGAGGACAGAGGGGGCAGGTGTGGTGAGGAGGAGGAGGACGGAGGGGGCAGGTGTGATGAGGAGGACGACGGAGGGGGCAGGTGTGATGGTGAGGAGGACGGAGGGGGCAGGTGTGATGGTAAGGAGGAGGAGGACGGAGGGGGGCAGGTGTGATGGTGAGGAGGAGGAGGACGGAGGGGGCAGGTGTGATTGTGAGAAGGAGGACGGGGAGCCAAGTGTGATAGTGAGGAAGAGGACGGAGGAGGCAGGTGTGATGGTGAGGAGGATGGAGGAGGCAGTTGTTATGGTGAGGAGCACAGAGAAGGCAGGTGTAATGGTGAGGAGGAGAAGGACAGAGGGGGCAGGAGTGATGGTGAGGAGGATGGTGGGGGCAGGTATGATGGTGAGGAGGATGGAGGAGACAGATGTGATGGTGAGGAGGATGGAGGGGTCAGGCGTGATGGTGAGGAGGACGGAGGGGTCAGGTGTGATGGTGAGGAAGACGGAGGGGCAGGTGTGATGGTGAGGAGGACAGAAGCGGCAGGTGTGATGGTGAGGAGGAGGAGGATGGAGTTGATCTGAAAATATGCAAATAGAGTAAAAGATAAAAAAGAAAACGTGAGCTTTCATCTTCTTTCACAATCTTCCATCCGTCTGCGGCCGCTGCTATAGTGAGGAATCTTGTACAAAAATAACAGCAACAAGAATCACAAGATGAAGGAAAAGTTGAGTGATGACTCGGCCATGGAGTTCTCTGATGCCATAGAGCAGGGATCTCAAACATGCAGCCCCCAAGCTCCTTCATGCTTGTACATCAATTCAAGGCGGCGGACCAATCAGAAGCCTCCTGTTGACGTCATATGGCGACGTCAGCTGCAGGCTTCTGATTGGTCCGTCGGCTTGCATTGATGTACAAGCGTGAAGGAGCTTGTATGAGCGGTAACCGGAGGTCACAATAAAGCGGGTACCTGTACAATGGTTCACAGCATCATTAAGGTGTGTGTGATTGAGAGAGTGTGTGAATATGTCCGAGTGTGTGTGTGTGTGTATATATATATATTTATGTATGTATGTGTGTGAATGTCTGAGTGTGTGTGTATATGTGCGAGTGTATGTGTGAGTGTGTATATATGTATGTATGTGTATATATGTGAGTGTGTGTGAATATGTCTGAGTATGTAATTTGTGAGTGTATATATATATATATATATATAATATATATATATATATATATATATATATATAATGTGTGTGTGAGTATGTGTGTGAATATGTGTGAGTGTGTGTGCGTGTGTGTGTGTGAATATGTCTGAGCGTGAATATGTCTGAGTGGGTATATGTGTGTGAATAGTCTGAGCGTGTTTGTGTATATATGTGAGTGTATGTGTGTGTGTGTATATATATATAAAATGTGTGTGTGTGTGTGAATATGTGTGAGTATGTGAGTGTGTGTGTATATTTGTGTGAGTATGTGTGTGAATATGTGTGTGTGTGAATAGTCTGAGCGTGTTTGTGTATATATGTGAGTGTGTGTATATATATATGTCTGGGTATGTGTATATTTGTGTGTGTGAATATGTCTGAGTGTGTGTGTATATATATGTGAGTGTGCATATGTGTTTGACTGAGTGTATGTGTGAGTACGTGTGTGAGTGTGTATGTATTTGTGTGACTATGTCTGTGATTGTGAATATGTCTGAGTTTGTGTATATGTGAGTGTGTGTGTGTATATCTGAATATATGTGTGTGAATGTCTGAGTATGTGTATCTATGTGTGAGTGTGTGTGTGTATGTGTGTGAGTGTGTATGAGTGAGAGAGAACAAAAAGAACAGAGACCAGGTTGTGGGGACATCACCGCAAAAGCAAATCAGGATGTGGGGACATCACTACAAAATGGCGTCAGGATAGGGGACATTACTACAAGATGACAAGGGAGGGAACATTACTAAAAGATGAGGACATTACTACAAGATGAGGACCAGGATGGGGGACATTAATATATGATGGGGACCAGTATGGGGACATTATTACAAGAAGGGGAACAGGAAGGGGGCATTACTACATGATGAGGACCAGGATGGGTGGACATTAATATAGGATGGGGACCAGGATGGAGCATTAGTACACGTAAGGACCAGGGAGAAACATTACTTCAAGAAAGGGACCAGGATGGGGACATTACTACAAGAAGAGGACCAGGATGGGGACATTACTACAAGATGAGGTCCAGGTTGGGGACATTAATATATGATGGGGACCAGTATGGGGACATTACTACAAGGAGGAGGATCAGGATGGGGACATTACTACAAGACGGGGACATTCATACATAAAGGAGGTTAGGGTGGGGACATTCCTACAAGACGAAGATCAGGATTTGTACTTTACTACATTAAGCAAAAAAATTCTGGCATTGCTAAAATGTCACTTAGTCCTACAAGGAATGCGGCCCCCCGATATTAATTTTTTTCTGTGTGCGGCCCACCAACCCAGCTGAGTTTGAGACCCCTGCTCTGGAGCAATATCCTTTAACAATCTGAGTTAAAGGGGTACCGTATATACTCGTGTATAAGCCGAGTTTTTCAGCACAAAAAATGTGCTGCAAAGTCCCCCCTCGGCTTATACACGAGTATATAGTAGCCCCAGCTGTATACAGCCCCCCCGTGGTATCCAGGGCCCCCCTTGCTGCACACCTGTAAAGTAAGATGTCAGTATACTTATCGCTGCCCTCGCTACCGCCGCCGCCGCTCCGCTGCTCGGTCACCGCGCTGCTCCGGGTCTTCATGCTTCCTTCTCCGGCGCGCAGGAAATGACGTCATTGTTCGAGCGCCGGAGAAGGAACAGGAAGCATGAAGACCCGGAGCAGCGCGGTGACCGAGCTGCGGAGAGGCGGCAGCGATAAGTATACTTACATCTTACTTTACAGGTGTGCAGCAAGGGGCGCCCTGGATACCACGGGGGGCTGTATACAGCTGGGGCTGCTGTATACAGCTGGGGCCCCTGTACTACTGATGGGGGAGGTCTGTATACCCTGGGGCTGCTGCTGTATATACCCTGGGGCTGCTGTCTGTATTATACCCCCTGGGGCTGCTGCTGTATTATACCCCTGGGGCTGCCTGTATATACCCCCTGGGGCTGCTGCTGTATTATACCCCCTGGGGCTGCTCCTGTATTATACCCCCTGGGGCTGCTCCTGTATTATACCCCCTGGGGCTGCTGCTGTATTATACCCCCTGGGGCTGCTGCTGTATTATACCCCCTGGGGCTGCTGCTGTATACTACCCCCTGGGGCTGCTGCTGTATACTACCTCCTGGGGCCTGTATGTACCACTGGGGAGGCTGCTGTATACCACACTGCTGGGGCTGTATACCACACTGCTGGGGCTATATAAATGTGCTGGGGTCCACCCTCGGCTTATACACGAGTCAATAGGTTTTCCCAGAATTTGGGGGCAAAAGTAGGGGGGTCGGCTTATACACGGGTCGGCTTATACACGAGTATATACGGTAATCTGGGATTATCAAAAAAAAAAATTGTGCCCAAGCACCAACAGGCAGATAGCTGCCACCTGTCTTAAACTGCTCGTCATTGATTTTTCGGATTCCGCTGATGTCACGATTACAGATATGGGCGCATAGCCAACGTCACATTGATTGGCTCCCCCAATGAGTTAGTGGGGGTCGACTGCCAATCACCATGAGGTTGGCTGTCCCGCCCAATCTACAGAGCAGAGCGGAAAAGCTGCTGCCGCTATGTTTACCCCGCCATGCTGTCCCCGGCAGGTGTGGTCTGTGACTGCTCTGTGCCAGAGGTGAACAGCGGTGACAGGCGTCAGCACAACAGGCAGGTAGGTGGCAGCTACCTGCCTGTTAGTGCTTGGGCACATTTTTTTTTTTTTAAATAAAAATTCCAGATAACCTCTTAAGTTTGTCACTTATACAACCTCATATAATCTCATGGCACTCCATTTACAAAGACACCAACCTACATGCCATAAATGAAGTGTAAAATAGCCATTAAAATACTATTATTTATTAATATTACACAAAAATACAAAAGGAGAGAAAAATAAGCAATTCTGATCTAATGGCCGTTTAAATAAATACACACGAAAAAATCTCCCCTATCCCCCATACATCTGACTAAGGCTGGTTTCACACTGCGGTCAGATCAGGTCAGATCAGGTCAGGTTAGGTCAGGTTTTGTGTGCCAAAACCAGGAGTGACTCCAAAACCTAGAACAGGTGTCAATCTTTCAATTATACTTCTTCTATGCAAGTTTCTCTCCTGGTTTTGAAACATAAAAACCTGACCTGATCTGACCACAGTGTGAAACCAGCCTAAGGCGGCCGTCACACACTACGATTTTGTGTGGGAACTCAATAACGATGTCAGGGGTGCGGCTCGTGCACAACATCGTTAGTGAGGTGTCACATGTATAGATAACGTTCAGGACGTGGCAGCGATGTTCCATGCAGGGATCGTTCACACAACAAGCGACTGATGCTTGTCAATGTTGTGAATAGGAGAAATCGGTAAAGAGATCGATTACCGCGGTGTCACACAGAACAATGCAGCAGATTGCATGATTGATATCGTTTGATATGGGGTCCGGTTCTCATATCTGTATATAACGATCTGACCACTTATCGGTAGTCATATCATGCTGTCACACGCAACGATGTCGTAGGAGCGATGCCAAATCAGGCACTTTCCAGCGATATGTTTGCATATATCGTAGCGTGTGACGCCCGCCTAAGACATCACAATAGTTATGTTTAGATCATTAACAACCAATTCACAATGCCTTCTTCAGATGAACATGTTTTAAATGGTCGTTAGATCTGACTTTTCCACCTTTCCCTCCTGTTGTATTTTTGTTTAATAGACTGATAAAATATATGTTTCATACATTTTATTGGCTACTGTAACCCTTTCTGGTATATAATCTGAAGAAAGTAGACTGTTCTGTAGCTACATGAGAAGCTTGCCTTGTTTTCCATTAGTTGAGCTCAGAATATTTCAGATTTCTCTAACAAGCGGAAGATCTCCCCCTCTTTCAAATGGTTTCCAGCCCGTGACATTTACAGAATCTGTTTATCATACTTGGGTCAGTTTCTTTGCTTTTTCACATCGCCAGTAATAGTTTTCTGAAACAATGTCCCAGGGGCAATGAACAAGGATTCAAGTTAAGTTCCCAGTATTTTTGCTACAAGAATATGACTTGATGATGAAATATTCCACAATTGAACGCCTAAATATTTACTTAAAAGAGTGTACATCATTCCAAAACATGTTGTGGTATGCTTAATTACTATACTATTATTAGACATTTATTAACTGAAATGTCAACAATCTATGGGAATTGTGTTTGAGGTAAAACATACTACAAGTATAAATGTAATCTACACTTTACCATTACTGTATACACACAATTAGAGATGAGTGAATCTTTCAAGGTTCTGTTCAGTTCAGGTTGCCGAACTTCCCGATGTTGAGCAAACCTGTTACGGTTCGGAGTTCAGATGCTTTACATCTGCAATTCACTGGAGCGATCATCACTGTGGTTGGGTACAGTTGGTGATCGGCCCAGTATGAGCCACGTGCAGTGTTTGATCGGCACACACTGGGCTTACAAGCACAGTTTTCGGATGTAGTGGGTGTACAAAATTAAATGTAAGGGAAAAAAAAAAAACCTTCCCACCGCTGGAATGGATGGCTGTATGTAGGCGGAGAGCTGAACTGCCAATCAATGACTTCCATTGAAGTTCAAGTTAAGTTCGGGGTCACAAACAGTGCGCCAAAATGTTTGGTTGCACCGTCAGAACCCGACCGTCAAACGGTTCACTCATGATTAGTCACAATGTAAAACTCTAATTCTGGAAACGTGTGGTGAGCCTGTGATCACAAATTTATCTTTTGTATCTTTGATGTGATAACATCTATCTATCATTAGAACAAGGCACTTTATTTTCTCCACTGTCAAGGCAAATTAGTTGGGCAGGCTTACAAACAGCATGTCCAGCTTCTTATATTAGAAAGAATAGAGGAAATATGTGGAATCCAATTGTGCTTCTGTTCAATCAATCATATACCAACGAAATTGGTGAATGCAATTGGCTTTATTCAACGTGTCTCAAGGTGTATTCCACACCCCTTCATCAGGACAACCACCAAAACATAGTGGCTGTGTATGACACAACCCTAAAAGTACAGTCACACGCCACGATATGGCTTCCATATCGCTGGCGATTTGACATGAGCGCGCACGTTTCAGGCACTTTTTTCAGAGTGCTGTGGAGCTGTCACACGTAGAGATCTCGCATGCGATCTCCGGCGATCCTGCATTCCGGAAATCATCTGCAGAAGACCGGAAGCGATCTTCCCTTCCCACATCGCCAGATCACACACCACAACCACATCAGCGATGTGGGCATAGTGTTTGACCACGGCAAGGAGATAGGTGTGCCAGAGTGTGTTACACCGTGCCCCTACCACTCCGATTGACCTACACAACTGCGTTACCACCAAGTTACCAATCGCCGCAGGCGGGGCACGGAGAACAAGCACACTCAGGCACGCCTACGGGATTGATTCCAGAATGTCTGAGCTCGCTTTCTACATCACTATCGCCCTGTCACACGCCACGATGCATTGAAATCGCCTGGTGGATATCGCCTGATTTCACTGCAGTGCAGGGCAATCAGGCGACGCTCCACCAGCTTTTTATTGCCGTAGAATCACCCAGTCATATGCCACTACGCAAGTGCGATGTGGTTTCCACATCGCCAAATTCGGGAATTACCAGTGATCTCCCCGGCGATATCGCGGTGTGTGACGGTACCTTAAGGAGAGCAGTTTGCCTTCAGCTTACCTGTCGTTTTATCAGATAAGACCCTACTGCACTTTCTATCCCACAGCTATTTATTCAGCTTCTTATACGACAGCCCTGCGTATGTGACCGACTTGAAATCACATGGTGCAGTGCCAGGTCCTCCCACAGGTCCTGCGGCCTCTGGGATGAGACATTATAGCTGGAGACCACCATGAGGAGCACAGGGAGGTGAGTGAATAGCACAGCAGAATAACACAAAAATAATTGACATGCTCATTATTTTTACGGATCCATTCTTGAGCCCAAGAACAGATCCATAAAAAAAATTGCAGTGTCTGCCTGCAGAATTGTGAAATGCATTTACTTGGCTGGGGCAGCAAACGTCACTGCATTTTCACTGCAATAGCGGATCTGCCGAAAACACTACACTAATAGTACAATAACGTATGTTAAAGGGATCCTGTCACCCCCAAAACACCTCAAAAGCTATTAAAAGCTGTCGCTAGAGCATATTCACACTTACCCTACACTCCTTTTAGCTCCTAAAAGCATCTATTGAGAATGAAGATAAACGTTATTACACTACCTCATTAGTGATGATAATTAGTGACTATTGTATGCATAGTGACCCTGGCAGGCTCTCCCACTTCATGATATCACGCCTCAATAGGTGTGATCTTCAAATCATATTCAAATGCGCGCCTCCCCGCTCTGTCCTGTGTCGGCCGGGCTGCAGTGGGGCTGGGTGACGCGAATTGCGTCATTTCCGGCGCCGGGTGACGTATTTACACCCGCGCCGCTGTTAGCTTCAAAACGCGCACTGCGCATGCGCAGTGCGGGTCTTGAAGCTAACAGCGGCGCGGGTGTACATACGTCACCCGGCGCCGGAAATGACGCGATTCGCGTCATACAGCCGCACAATGCAGCGGTCCGGCTGGCATAGGAGAGCGGGAAGGCGCGCATTTGAATGTGAGTAGAAGATCACACCTATTGAGGCGTGATATCATGAAGTGGGAGAGCCTGCCAGGGTCACTATGCATACAATAGTCACTAATTAACATGGCTAATGAGGTAGTTTTATAACGTTTATCTTCATTTTCACTAGCTGCATTTAGGAGCTAATAGGAGTGTAGGGTAAGTGTGAATATGCTTTAGGGACAGCTTTTAATAGCTTTTGAGGTGTTTTGGGGGTGACAGGATCCCTTTAATGAATGTGGTCTTAGGGATCACTCACATGAGCGTATAAATTGGGGGAGTGCAATCCTATAAAAAACAGGGATTGCACTCAGACCAATGTTACTCCCTAAGTGAGTGTAGATTTGCGGGACTTTTTAACTGTATTTGGCACGAAGAAAAAACATTGCAGTATTTGATTTGATTGAAATTACTACAGTGTGAAAAAACAACAGTTGCCATACGGACCATCAGTATGGCATCCGATTTTTATGGATACATTATAATTCTGTAAAATGGAAAACTGTAAACAGTCCTGGAAATGATTAATAGCTGCTGAGTAAAAAAAAAAAAACGGATTGCGTACAGACAGCACATGATGATAAAAGAAAAACTCATCCTTTTTCGGGATGAGATTGGGACTGATTTTTTTATAAGCTTGTGTGACCCCGGCCTAACTGATTTATTAGTAGTCGTGCATATACTTAACATATTCTTATCCACATTATCCACATACCGTATATTAGAAAAGGAAGAGTTTCAAGTTTAAGAATACATGAGGTTTTTTTCTTTTTTCAAGTAATCAAATAATGCATAAAGAAATATCTGTAATGATACATGAAGATATTGAATTACAGGATAATGAGTTACAGGAAGTTCAGCATACATTAGAAAATGAGAAAGGACAGACACACAAGTCATAACATTTCCATCTGCTGCATAATAATACAGATAAAGCAAAATAATGTGTTTCCCAGGAAACCACCCAATAGTCGATGGAAACGGAATATATTACAGTGAGTCAGAAAAATAATCCCATTTACCTCCTGCCCTAGTTCTTTTTGTTATGCTGCGTATAATACTGTGTTGTCTGAATGACCAGGGATCCATACCATTAACAGTCGCACTGCTGGAACAGCACAATCAAGTTCACACTTCCCTCTTCATTTCCAGTGTGTCTGAAGCAAACCGATGAAAGGGTCATGAACCGGCCTGAACTGGATTTAGACGAGATATGAAAACAATCCTATTTCCTGTGTTTTTTTTTTTCCTTTACATAGTTTTGCATTTAATTCAACCAAATTTACTTAAAAGTAAATTTTGAAAAAGAATTTCCACCTGTCAGCTCTTTAATGAGGTTGTCCAGTTACAGGGGCTGCTGTGACTACTCAATTAAATTCCCCAAGACCAGATGTTATTGCTAGAAGAAGCTGATACCTATAAGAAGTCATTTTTGATAGTTATTATTTGAGCCATTTATGGCGCATCCACCAAACAAGTCTGAAATGAAAGATGGGATGCATCTATACAGAAAACAGCATTTTGACTTTCCCCTCCATTTTGCCAGATGTGGTAGCCACATCTAAGTGGAGAATGAATGAATTAAGAGACCAACGTTCTTCCCTGGTTGTGGCATAAATGTCAGGGTCTTAAGGGTCCAAATTTACCAATCATTCTATATATGACTAAGCCTAGGGTCACACTGCCGCAGGGATGAGCAAACTGTTAGCTGTGTATAAAAAAGAATAAATATTATTAATAATTGTGGCCATAATGTCTCTAGGGGGTGCCCACCCCCCCTGGAGACATACCACCCACTCAGCTGCGCATATAATGAGTTAATTGCGGATGTACAGTAAGCCGCAGGGTGGATAAAAATCAATGTTTTTTTTAAAAAAATCAAAAAAATCAGATTTTTTTTATTTAAATCGGATTTGTTTGATTTAAATCGGATTTTTTTTCAATAAACTGCTTTTTGAGGAAAATATTTTACCATCCAAAGGTTCTTCCATCATGAGATAAAGCTGAGTTGTTTAACTCAGTAGAATAAAGGCTGTATATGTGTAACATTCACAATGCCATGCTCTTCCAGAGGTTTTTGTAGGATTAGTGGGCAGTTTCTTTCCTATATTATCACAGACGCTCGCTTTACTTACGCAGTTCTCAAAACTGAATTTGACTCCGCAGAGGTCCCAGCCTCTTCTTCACGGCAAAAATGTTACAACATGAACAGAGTTGAGAAAAAGACCTTAATCCTATTGTTCTACAAACCTATGAATACAGAATCAATCCCTTCAGTGCCAAGTCCAAGAAGTTAGACAATATGTTTCTGATTGTTTGGAGTGGAATAGATCTGCACAACACAAGAAGAATGTGAATCTAAGTGTGAGGAGGAGGAAGGGCAAGCAGACAAGAAAATGAAAGTGAAACTTTGAGCACAATACTGCAGCATAGCCACAGACAGACAAGTCTGGATCTGTTTGTGTGTACGATCTGAGGTTTATTACATTCTTTCCTTATAATGGCAGCAGGCCGTAAAAAAAGACCCAGTTTAGGAATATTTTAATGAAGCTCCTTCGCCTATCGGTAAGGCAGGCATGCGTGCAAAATGCAAACGATGCAACAAAGAGATGCAAGGCCTGGTGGCGCGAATGAGGCAACATCATGAGAAGTGCGGTGATGAAGATGACCAAAGAAACACTTCTGAACAGGCAGGATCTTCAGGTTGGTAAACATTTTTATTGAATCCTATTTCTAAAGACTGAACTGTCATGTGTGAGAAAAATTATATTTCTTATTATTACTGCATGTTACTGTCATTTGGTATAGTTATGAAGAAAAACAAATATTCCTTTTGGGGCAGGGGCAGTGATGTGTTGTGTACAATAAGCAGAAATTGTATAATAAACAATAAAATAACAGCATTGACTTTTTTTGTTATGGGAAATTCATGGATTCTGGAAACTATCCACCTCCAAGATCACCATCATCCTGTTCTACAGTTTCAGAGTTATCCATCCAGGATAGTGCTTCATTAGCAGCAGCATCATCATCAGACACCCACAGCCACATATCACCATCACCCAAAAGGAAGAAAAAACCTTTACCTCCTGGAACCATAGATAGGTTTGTGATAAGAACTAGCAGATTAGAAAAAGAGTTGATTGATGAAAAAATTACCCAGTTTATTTATGCAACGAACTCTTCTTTCCGTCTGACTGAGAACCCACATTTCATTAATATGGTTCAGTCATTGAGACCAGGATACAGTCCACCCAGCAGAGCTGATGTTACAGGGAAACTGCTGGATCAAGTGTATGACAGAGAAATGGAGCAATGTGCAACAGCTCTGGAGGGTAAAATTGTTAACCTAAGTATTGATGGGTGGAGTAATGTCCACAATGATCCTATTGTATGTGCTTGTATAACAACAGAAGAAGGTAAAGTCTTCCTTGCACAAACAACTGATACGTCAGGAAATGCACACACAGCAGAATACTTACAAGAAGTGGCAGTAAAAGCTATAACGACATGTGAACAAAAATTCAAATGTCTAGTACGCAGTTTGGTCAATGACAATGCTGCAAACGTATCCAAGATGAGAAGAGATTTAGAAGAGCAGGGAGGGAATACAAAGCTGCTAATAACATATGGTTGCAGTGCTCATTTGCTGCACCTCTTAGCCAACTTAAGTGTTCCAGAAATAAAGGCTAATGTTGTTGAAATTGCTAAACACTTCCGTAATAATCATTTTGCTGCAGCAGCTCTGAAAAGGATGGGTGAACCAAGCTAACGCTCCCACAAGATGTTAGATGGAACTCTGTGGTGGATTGTTTTGAGCAGTATATCAAAAACTGGCCTATTCTGATGACACTTTGTGAAGAAAATCGAGATAAAATAAATGGCACTGTCACGGCCAAAATCCTCAACATTGGGCTTAAGAGAAATGTTGAACATATGCTGAGCTTCCTGAAACCCATCTCTCAAGCTTTAAACAAAATACAGAAAAATAGCTTTTATTGCGGATGCTGTTGAAATTTGGAAGGAACTGAGTGAACACTTAAAAACAGAACTACACATGGACAGAATTAAATTACAAGCAGTAAACAAACGAATGGGACAAGCACTGACTCAAGCTAATTTTTTGGCAAATATTGTCAATATCCAATATCAGGGTCAAAACCTAAGTGCTGAGGAAGAGGAGTTAGCTATGACATGGGTATCCAGCAATCATCCATCTTTAATGCCAACTATAATAAACTTCAGAGCTAAGGGGGAACCAATCAAGAAATATATGTTTGCTGAAGATATTTTAAGGAAGGTCACACCAGTAAACTGGTGGAAGTCACTTAAGTGCTTGGATTTAGAGACTGTTCAAGTAATGATTTCACTTTTAACAGCAGTAGCTTCTTCTGCAGGTGTTGAAAGAATATTCTCTTCCTTTGGACTCATTCATTCTAAATTGAGAAATCGATTGGGACCCAATAAAGCAGGAAAGCTTGTTTTTCTTTTCCAGATTATGAATAGGAACAAAGAAGAAGATGATGATGAAGATGACGACAAGTGAGCTACAGAGGACAGCAGGGACAGTAGAATTTAAGTTTTTCATGTGTCGGCTGGGCTGACAGTCTAAGTTTCTTAAAATATATATATATTTTGTTTAGCCAAATTAGTTAACAAACATGGATGTTTGTTTAAGCAAATAACTTATGCTGTAATGTTGTTATTGTTTCAGTTGAATAAATCTATTTAAATTGTTATTAAGGTCAGGATTATTTTTCTCCTTCCTAAGTACAACAGAACAGTGGTGTCCAAATATGAATGATTAACCCATTAAACTGGGGAGAAAAAAGTAATATAAAAAGTGATTCTAAAAATCTTCATCTACTAGCAAGAACTAGTTTAGGTAGAAACTTTGATTTAAATCACTGATTTAAATCAAGCCTTACTGACTAGTGATTTAAATCGTGATTTAAATCAGTTCGATTTAAATCAAATCCACCCTGGTAAACCGACTCCTGTCCAGCTCTGTACATTTTTATGAATGAAGCCGCAGCTCCCCTGTGAGCAGCGCGCATACTATACGTAACTAGCTGTGAGCCCGATTCTAAAGAATCGGGTAGTCTAGAATCCATATATAGTTTATTTACTAATATTTAGGGAGTGCGGTGAAATTAATTGTGTGTATACAGGTGGCTCAGTGGGTAGCACAGTATACGGTGGCTCAGTGGTTAGCACTGCGCGGTGGCTCAGTGGTTAGGACTGCGCGGTGGCTCAGTGGTTAGCACTGCGCGGTGGCTTAGTGGTTAGAAAGTATGGTCGCTCAGTGTTTAGCAGTGTACGGTGGCTCAGTGGTTAGCGCTGTATACGGTGGGTTAGTAGTTAGCAGGGAGTATGGTGGGTCAGTGGTTAGCAGAGTATACGATGGCTCAGTGGTTAGCACTGCGCGATGGCTCAGTGGTTAGCACTGCGCGATGGCTCAGTGGTTAGCACTGCGCGATGGCTCAGTGGTTAGCACTGCGCGATGGCTCAGTGGTTAGCACTGCGCAGTGGCTCAGTGGTTAGCACTGCGCGGTGGCTCAGTGGTTAGCACTGCGCGGTGGCTCAGTGGTTAGCACTGCGCGGTGGCTCAGTGGTTAGCACTGCGCGGTGGCTCAGTGGTTAGCACTGCGCGGTGGCTCCGTGGTTAGCACTGCGCGGTGGCTCCGTGGTTAGCACTGCGCGGTGGTTCAGTGGTTAGCACTGCGCGGTGGTTCAGTGGTTAGCACTGCGCGGTGGCTCAGTGGTTAGCACTGCGCGGTGGCTCAGTGGTTAGCACTGCGCGGGCGTTGGCTTCAGTGGTTAGCACTGCGCGGTGGCTCAGTGGTTAGCACTGCGCGGTGGCTCAGTGGTTAGTAGTGCGCGGTGGCTCAGTGGTTAGCACTGCGCGGTGGCTCAGTGGTTAGCAAAGTACGGTGGCTCAGTGTTTAGCAGTGTACGGTGGCTCAGTGTTTAGCAGTGTACAGTGGCTCAGTGGTTAGCAGGAGTAGGGGGTTCAGTGGTTAGCAGTGAGTGCGGGCAGAGTGGTCAGCGCAGTGCGGCGGGCAGAGTGGTTAGCGCAGTGCGGTGGGCAGAGTGGTCAGCAGAGGACAGAGGCACTCTGCCTGTCATACTTACCAGCGGGTTATCGTCTTCCCCGCCACGGCATTTTCACTCCACCGTCCCCAGCATCTTGGCTCCACTCATGCAGAGCATTGCTCCTGTGCAGCCTCCTCTCTGCTGAGTATTGCTCCTGTGCAGCCTCCTCTCTGCAGAGCATTGCTCCTGTGCAGCCTCATTACTGTAGAGCATTGCACCTGTGCAGCCTCCTCCTCTCTGCAGAGCAATGCTCCTGTGCAGCCTCCTCTCTGCAGAGCATTGCTCTTGTGCAGCCTCCTCCTCTCTGCAGAGCATGGCTCCTGTGCAGCCTCCTCCTCTCTGCAGAGCATGGCTCCTGTGCAGCCTCCTCCTCTCTGCAGAGCATGGCTCCTGTGCAGCCTCCTCCTCTCTGCAGAGCATTGCTCCTGTGCAGCCTCCTCCTCTCTGCAGAGCATGGCTCCTGTGCAGCCTCCTCCTCTCTGCAGAGCATTGCTCCTGTGCAGCCTCCTCCTCTCTGCAGAGCATTGCTCCTGTGCAGCCTCCTCCTCTCTGCAGAGCATTGCTCCTGTGCAGCCTCCTCCTCTCTGCAGAGCATGGCTCTTGTGCAGCCTCCTCCTCTCTGCAGAGCATGGCTCTTGTGCAGCCTCCTCCTCTCTGCAGAGCATGGCTCTTGTGCAGCCTCCTCCTCTCTGCAGAGCATGGCTCTTGTGCAGCCTCCTCCTCTCTGCAGAGCATGGCTCTTGTGAAGCCTCCTCCTCTCTGCAGAGCATTGCTCCTGTGCAGCCTCCTCCTCTCTGCAGAGCATTGCTCCTGTGCAGCCTCCTCTGTGCAGAGCATTGCTCCTGTGCAGCCTCCTCTCTGCAGAGCATTGCTCCTGTGCAGCCTCCTCTCTGCAGAGCATTGCTCCTGTGCAGCCTCCTCTCTGCAGAGCATTGCTCCTGCGCAGCCTCTTCTCTGCAGAGCATTGCTCCTGTGCAGCCTCCCCTCATGCAGAGCAATGCTCCTGTGCAGCCTCTTCTCTGCAGAGCATTGCTCCTGTGCAACCTCCTCTGTGCAGAGCATTGCTCCTGTGCAGAGCATTGCTCCTGTGCAGCCTCCCCTCTGCAGAGCATTTCTCCTGTGCAGCCTCCTCTCATGCAGAGCAATGCTCCTGTGCAGCCTCCTCTCATGCAGAGCATTGCTCCTGTGCAGCCTCCCCTCATGCAGAGTAATGCGCCTGTGCAGCCTCCTCTCATGCAGAGCATTGCTCCTGTGCAGCCTCCCCTCATGCAGAGCATTGCTCCTGTGCAGCCTCCTCTGTGCAGAGCATTGCTCCTGTGCAGCCTCCCCTCTGCAGAGCATTGCTCCTGTGCAGCCTCCCCTCTGCAGAGCATTGCTCCTGTGCAGCCTCCCCTCTCAGAGCATTGCTCCTGTGCAGCCTCCCCTCACCTGTATCCTGGAGATCAGCTCTTGGGGGCTCAGTCCGGGGTCCTCTGTCACCTCTATGTTACCTTGTGATTGCAGGATGTCAGAGGCAGAGAATCACTGATGAGGACACGTCTGATGTGAGACAGCGGCATGATGTCTCCTGTGCTGACACTGCAGCAATTAAAGTGCCTGTGATGATGTCACAGTCATGTGATATAGCCCCGCCCATACTAGTGACATCATCTCAGGTCCTGCAAGCCATGGGGGGGAGGAGAGAGAGAGAGAGAGACTCTGCAAGGACTCGCAAAGGCATTGCGAGTGAGGCAGCCACGGACACGACGACGGAAATAGCGCCGAATATGACGGAAGTGCCTTAAGGTAATTATATATTAGATGTACGTATAGTATGTGCGCTGTCCAAGGTCCTGAAGGCTTTTACAGTAGATCTATGGCGCTGCGCAGCACATAGATCTACTGTAAATGGCTACAGGGCCCTGGAAAGCGCACATACTATACGTACATTACATATAGTATGCGCACTGCTCACAGGGGAGCTGCGGCTTCATTCATAAAAATGTACAGAGCCAACAGGAGTCGGCTTACTGTACATCAGCAATTAACTCATTATATGCGCAGCTGAGTGGATGGTATGTCTCTGGGGGGTGGGCACTCCCTAGAGACATTATGGCCACAATTATTAATAATATTTATTCTTTTTTTTTACAGAGCTAACAGTTTGCTCATCCCTGCTGTAACAGGGATGAGCAAACTGTACGGTAACCGCATTGCTCAGGATTACACATCCAGAGCAATCCAGTTACCGCATTACAGATGATAGAACTGCTCCGAAAACTGTAGCCTGCATGATTTTTCACGCAGGCTGCGGAGCCGGAGGCGGTAACCAGATTGCTTGTAAAGCAATCTG
The DNA here is from genome assembly GCA_033576535.1 of Allobates femoralis. Lineage (NCBI taxonomy): Eukaryota > Metazoa > Chordata > Amphibia > Anura > Aromobatidae > Allobates > Allobates femoralis. Next base: position 558,125,243 of record JARQOC010000003.1, read on the forward strand.
GTTTTTATAATAGGCTCCTATGAGGAGCGTTTCCTGCTCCGGTTTTGAGCTTTTTAAAAGCTCAAAGCCTGATCAGGTTTAAAAAAAAAATGCAAGTGTGACCCTAGCCTAACTAACTGCAGACTTGTCAATCCTTACATCGTACACACAGTGTGCTGTGAGTATACCCCTGGTGTCGGAGCCAGGAACAGCGGCGACATGACCGCAAGTGTTTGATATGTATACTACAAGGTAGAATCTGAGTAGATGGGAGTGGCTTCACACAATACAATTACACTGTACGAGGGCATAGCACATCTAGTCAGATTCTGGCCAGGAGTATACATATGACACACCTGCAAGTCATGTGATTGCTGTTCCCGGCTCAGACACCAGAGAATCCTCACTGTGCACAGCGTGTACGATGTAAGGATTGACAAGTCAGCAGTTACTTTCAGTGACACAGAGTGACTGCAGACCTAACGCTTTAGACTGGAAAATTCCTTCAGGCTAAATTTACACTGAAAGAGAATCATGAAAAAAAATGCTTAAAAAAGTATTCTGGTTTATCATGCAGTGTAAATAGACTGCCGATCACCCAATGAAGGAGCAAAACACAAAAGATCATCATTCTCGGTTGTACATCATTCTATGTAAATACGAGCTGCACTGCTGAAAACCATGGCAGTCTACGCAAACTGAAGCCTTATGGATCGCTCAATGTGTTTAATTTACTTTGTTCTGCCTATATAACTGACTGGCAAACCTTTAGTGATTTGAGGTCACATAGTGCAGCCAGTCAGTCCGCGTAAATGGACTCTAAAGGTACCTTTACATTCCGCAATCTCGGCAGGGAATCTTAAAGGCGATGTCGCCTCGAAACAATCGCTGTGAAATTGCCTCACAGTTGCGGCGTGTGATTGGGGAATTTTGCGGCGATAAATCGCCTCTCACCTGTCACTTGATTCCTGAGCACTGCTCTGAAATCAGACACAATCCTGAAGGCGAGATATCCGGGTTTTGGCGTGTGATAGGGCGATAGTGATGGAATCTGTGTCGCCTATTGATTTCCCGTAGGCGTGCCACAGCGTGCTTGAGTCCGCGCCCTGTCTGCGATGATTGGTGTGGACTACTGTGTTCCCATTGGATGTCAGTTGACAGGGCGCCATATTTGAGCGTATATTTGTGTAAACTCCGATAGACAATTGCGTCATGCATTAGCCAGCCTTCCAGAGCAGACTTGCCAATCGTAAAGCTGTTGCGTTGTCCAATGAGCATGTATGGGGCGTGGTGTAAACCACTGTAGCACACCTATCTTCTCACCGCGCTGAACTTGTACGCCCATGCCTTTGGGATTGCGTCGTGTGAAGCGGGGAGGGAATTCGATCGGATTGGTTCCGCTGTGGGTGAGGCGATTTCCGGGGCGACACATCGCCTTTCTTTCAGGGCAAGATTGCGGCATGTAATTCCGCCATCAGTGATCTGAGGCTGCCATGAAAAACATGCATGCGCACGTTAGATCGCCTCCTATTGCCAGCCGCGGTTGCGGCGTATAAAGGTACCTTTAGGGGAGAAAACCTAAATACTATATAAATAAAATACCAAATAAATAAATTCTAGAACTAAATACATGTTTTGCAGTACCGCAACGAGGCATCAACTGTGAAAGCATATGATTGTGAGTCATGTTCTATAATGTATGTTTGGGGAGAAGATAACATACAGGTTATAATTTCTGAGTTTTTAGCAGTGTGCATATTTCTTTACACCTAATACGAGTCTGACAAGTTCAAATGGGAATCATTTAACCTAACCCCATCTATGTACGTCTGTATATATAAAAAAAAAGTTAAACATGTATTGTATGCATTCCACTGGTGACCAAAAAAAACAACAATTCATTTGATGTACATATTTCTGAAAGTCATTCCTTTCGTCAGAAAATCTACAACTGCCTTAGGGTAGCTGGTATATTGTCCTGCAAGACTGGAATGACCGACAAGGCAAATAACAACATAGATCGTTCTGAAATAAAAGCCGCTCTAAATATATTTCAGGCTGGAGAAAAAAACACCACAAATGAAAAAACGAGGTATTCAGGTGTCAATACCATAAATCTATGTAAAAAATTGACTTTTTGATACCACATGATTTGCAAATTATACAGCATTTCCTCATGCCTAGAGATTTCATGAGTGACTGAAGAACCAACTTTACAGTGGTGTGAAAAAGTGTTTGCCCCATTCCTTATTTTTTATTGTTTTGCCTGTTTGTCACACTGAAATGTTTCAGATCACCAAACAAATTGAAATATTATACTAAGGCCCCTTTCACATCAGCGTTTTTTTCAAATCGCGGCAGATGCGGTGAAAAAAACCGCATCTGCAGCGATTACCGCATACCGGCTGCACTTGCGGCACGGTTGCGGCAAGCCCCATACAATGTATAGGCGGGCTTGCGGCTGGTGTGGCAAGTGCGGTTTTTGCACTTGCGGCTGGTGCGGCCGCGAAAAAAACGCGGCTGACCGCGTTTTTTTTCGCAGTCGCACCTGCCGCAAGTGCCGAAACCGCACTTGCCGCACCTGCCGCAAGCCCGCCTATACATTGTATGGGGCTTGCCGCAACCGTGCCACAACCGTGCCGCAAGTGCAGCCGGTATGCGGTAATCGCGGCAGCTGCGGTTTTTTCACCGCATCTGCCGCGATTTGAAAAAAACGCTGATGTGAAAGGGGCCTTAGATAACACTAACAAGCACAAAATGCAGTTTATAAATGAAGGTCTTTATTATTGAGGGAAAAAAAAAATCTAAACCTACAGAGCCCTGTGTGAAACCGTGATTGCCCCCCAAACCTAATAACTGATTAGGCCACCCTTAGCAGCAACAACTGCAATCAAGTGTTTGCACTAGCTGGCAATGAGTCTTTTACAATGCTCTGGAGGAATTTTTTTTGCCCACTCATCTTTGCAGAATTGCTGTGATTAAGCCACATTGTAGGGGTTTCTGAGCATGAACCACTTTTTTAATTTTTACGGTCATGCCGAGATCTCTCAATCGGATAAAGGTCAGAACTTTGACTAGGCTACTCCAAAGTCTTAATTTTGTTTTTCTCAAGCCATTCCAGGTATTGAAGCAACAAAACAGCCCCAGATCATCACACTACCTCTACTACATTTTACTGTTGGTATGATGGTCCTTTTCTGAAATGCTATGTTACTTCTACGCCAGATGTAGTAGGACATACACCCTCCGAAAAGTTTAACTTTTGTCTCATCATTCCGGAGCATTCTCCCACACGTCTTAGGGATCAAGATTGTTTTGGCAAAACTGAGACAAGCCTTTATGTTCTTTGCTCAGCAGTGTTTTTTTTCTTGGAACTCTGTCATGCAGGCCATTTTTGTCCAGTCTTTGTTATGGTGGACTCATGAACACTGACTTTAACTGAGACAAGTGAGGCCTGCAGATCTTTGGATGTTTTTGTGGGGTCTTTTGTGACCTCTTGGATGAGTTGTCATTGCTCTCTCGGGGTAATTTTGATCAGCTCGCCACCCTTAGGAAGGATCACCACTGTTCCATGTTTTCTACATTTGTTGATAATGGATTTCACTGTGCTTCGCTGGAGTACCAAAGCTTTAAAAATAGCTTTATAAACTTTTACAGACTGATAGATCTGAATTACTTTGTTTCTCATATGTTCCTGAATTTCTGTGGATCGCGGCGCATGATGCCTAGCCTTTGAGGATCTTTTGGTCTACTTCACTTTGACAGGCAGCTCCTATTTTTTGATTGAGAACAGATGTGGCAGTCAGGACTGGATGAGGCTAGGGAAAATTGAACTCTGCTTTGCAAAGAAGCATAAATCCGCAGTTACTTTATGCTTTAAGGTTTATGCTTTAACCTACAGAGCCCTGTAGGTTTGGATTTCTTTTTCCCTTAGTAATAAAGACCTTCATTTATAAACTGCATTTTGTGTTTGTCACGGGGTCCTTCTCCGGTATCCCACAATCAACAGAGTGAGAGATGTTTGAACAACCGAAGAACCTTTATTGCTTGAAAAACATAAAAATCCATAAAACAATCCCTCAGCATGCTGTATATCCAAGTAATCTTGGTGCCTCTCCCATGACTCTGGAGAGCTCACCTCGGCTTCAGAGTCTCACACAAAAGACTGAATCATACTGCTTCTCCTCCCCCCAACCACCCCCCATCTCCAAACCAGGTCTATTGACACACGCCAGGGGGTGGTACAAACATTAACAGACAGAGGACTAGAATGAACAAGTAAAGCTATGTCCACAGTAATTCAATTATCAGACCCTCACGAGTATAAGGAGTACACAGGAAGTGGGGAAGGGCGGAATACACAGTATAGCAGCAACACAACATTTCTAAAATGCAGTAAAATATAACCCACCATCACAGTGTTTATTTGTGTTATCTTTGTCTAAATATTTAAATGTCTTTGGTGATCTAAAACATTTAATACAGGCTTCACATTTGCGTTCTTGACTCAGCGTCTCTGAACGCAGCCAAACGCATGTGCACTGCACTCTTATGTTTAATAAGGGAACGCATTGTGTCTGCGTTTGGCCGCGTTTGTATACATTTGCGTTCGGATGCTTTTTTTGTAAGTGCCCTCCAAACGCAAAATGTAGCATTGTTTGAGCGTCGGAGGGCGCTCGCTTCCTACACAAGCGTCCTCTAGTGCATAAAAATTAATGAATGGATGTGAATGTGTGGAGCCCACTGGGACGGGGTACTCAGTGCCGGACCGGGGTACTGCTGGGGGATGTCACGGCGGTCCTGGTCCGGACCGTGTCCCGAGCCCGCACAATAAAATGGGAGGTTATTTACAGGGGATTTGTCACTCGTGACGCCACCCACTATATGCGGCCAGTAATGGGGCCGCCGCTGCTGTAGAACCTCCGGGGATGATGGGATAGCAGCTTGGATAGAATAGTTCCTGTGGGCAGAACTGGGTTCCCCGGGGCAGTGGTAGTAGTAGTTAAAGTCTGTGAGGATGGTTATTGATGCTGCAGGAGAGTAGGGGTAGCAGTAGAGATGATGAGAGTAGAGGTAATCGCAGTATATGAGGGCAAGTGGGGCTTCAGTATAAGGATCACAAACACTCACAGTTTCTGTTGTTTTCCAAGTCTTTACTTGCAGATGGTATCACACAATATTGTCCACGGAGTCTGTACCAGGTTGCTCCCACCCTGAGCGGGTCCTTGGCTTGCTACTTAAGCGCTGTGTGTGGCCCTGCTGCTGCTTGTAGCTGTACTGCTGGCCCTGTCTCTGCTCACGGGTACCAATATGCTGGGCAACTTGAGTCTTCTGTGTCACTGACTCCTCCGTGCTGCTTTGCTATGGTGCTGTGAAGATGGTGGACCTTCACTATGCCGGTGTTTACTGTCCTGTCTGTCTCAGGCACAGCCTCGGATCCGGTATCCGTCTTAAGCGCCTCCCCGGGGTCAAGTTTTTGCGGTAACTCTTTATCCCGGGTATGTTCCTCTGTCTCCTCTCCTCAGACCTCTCAGGACCTCCACTTCTACTTGGCTCTGCTTCTGCTCCAGACTCAAACTGAACTAACTGTCACTCCTGCTCTGTGGTAAACAACTTAGCTCCTCCCACTAGTGCAGGTGCCACCTAAACTCCTCCCACTTTCTAGTGTAGTGTTGTGTGGGGAGTAAACCTGTGTTGATGATTCTGTGGCACTTTAACCCTTGGGGTGCCACATTTGGATCCGCAGTGTCCTCCGCATGACAGTGCAGGAGAATGCTGTGGATCACATTGAAATCTCCATAAAGTCTCTCTCTCCCTCCCTCATCTCCCGGCGGCTTCTGCTACATCGTAAACTTGCCAGGCCACCCAATCAGCGCTGCTGATCTCCTTCTTGCATTGCACTCATGCAAGTCATATGCCAGTGTGACTCCGGCCTTAAAGGGGGTTTCCCCATGGATAAAGTTAATGTTTATTCTCACAAAGCTGTGAGGAGAAAATTAACGATACAATTTGCAATTACTCCTGAATATGCCAATACCCTACAAGCAATTAAGAACTACTTTTAAGGCTCACTTCAATGCCCAGAAGGTAAGGAACGCTATATTATGGTGCAAATTTTGATGTTAAGGTTTGGGGGGAAACCATGTCACATTGCAGAACGCCTGAGATGCCACAGCAGCAGAACCCCTCCATAAATTCATCTAGAGGTGTAGTGGTCATATTGACATCACAGGTGTATCATAGAACTTAATACCATTGGATTGTGAAGAAAAACATATTACATTTTCACCACAAACATTTAGTTTTAGCTTCAGATTTTACATTTTCTCATAAAAAATGGGAAAAATAGCACATAAATTTCACACCCAACTAGTGTGACAGATTTATAGATCACGTTGTTCCTGATGCTGCAATAACAAATTAATACTTTATTTGTATTTCTTACTTATATACCATATATGTATTTATTGACATAATATACTTTTTGTTCTTTATTTTGTCATTATATATATATATATATATATAACACAATTTGTTAACTTTTTTTGGGTCTGCTCACTGATCCAATACTCTACAATGCTTTTACATTATGGGGTATTCGATCACAGAATCTGACACAGGCAAGAGATGTGTCAGGTCCCGCTCAAGGCAGGACCTTTTAGGCCACCATACCTGGGTAACCCCGCCACCTGGGTAACACCGCCACTCAGTTGGCCCTGAGTCACCATGGAGATTATCGGTACAAGGCGATCATAATCACGTTGTGGTGATAGGAGGAAAGAAGGAGCCCCCTGCCTTTGTTAAGTAGACTGATGTCGATGTCACTATTGACTATGATGAATAGCTGACACCTACTGTTTATTTTGCCAGTGCTGCATGTGAGGCAGCACCATCATATCACCCTACATGTTCTGCAGTTTGCTAGAACACACCTCCCATGAATGCCATGAAGAGGCTAAGGGTCTAAATCCATAAGTCTGCAGAAACTCTATATTCTGACTAGATGGCCATGGCCTTGCTTAATAAACTTGCATTGAGCGTTGCTGTGCCCATCTAATCGGATTCTGTCCGGGAGAATACATATCGCACACTCATGGCAACGTGATGCCGTTCCTTGCTCTGACACCAGACAATCCTCATAGCGCACTACGTGTGCGATGTGAGGATTCACAGGTCTGCAGTCACATAGAGGGACACATAGTGTGACTGCCGACTTGGCAATTTGCTGGTTGCAGTGAAATCATGGACACATTGTTCTATTTTGTTGCTGTGTGCAAATGGAACAATGTGTCCATGATTTCACTGCAACCAGCAAATTGCCAGTGAAATTGCCTAGCAATATTGCTGTGTGTGAAGGTACCTTTAAGATTATAAAACAATTTATAACCATGGGTCTGTACAACCATCACATGACAAATCAAGTAATATTGTTATTACACTTTTCGCAATCATACAATCTTATTACTACGGAAACACACTTGAGAATTATTATTTACAAGTTTGTTTGGATATGCAATTGCTATTAATAATGGAGCAAGAAAAAGCAACAGCAATATTTTAATCAAAGATGATAAATGATAACGCTATAATTGTAGCTAATCACTGCAGTAGTAGCTCAGCACGTGGGTGTTTTCTGTATTCATCTACTGCAGCTGCTTCTGCACATGTATGCCCTCAAGATACACATTAAAAGTTTTAAAGTGAGATCTGTGGAGTAATACTATGAACACCACCCAGATTTAGATTGTCATGTTGTCTTAGCCAATATAACATAGTAATGTATATTTACCTTTCACAATAACAGAATAACAATCTATTCCCCCAAAATATCCCATTTAATATATAAATGATCCGGTGATAAGACTTGTAACTGGCCACCTAGGCCAGAATTAAAGAGTTTTAGATGAGGACATCAGTGCTTGTTGGGTTACCAGTTACCTGGTGAGCACCAGCACAAAGGGAACCAGTTGTAGGGGAGGGAAACAAAGCCTTGCACTGGAGCCGAAACAGATGAGTCACAGCAGTGGCATAACCTAAAGCTCATGGGCCCCAATGCAAAAGCTTCAATAGGGCCCCCAATTATTGCAAATCTTTAATAGCATTAGTCTTTTCCTATAGGCCAAAAGGCACTTTGGGGACCACCTAGGCTCCTGGTCCCGATGCGATTGCAGCTCCTGAACCCATAGTAGTTGCGCCCCCTGAGTAACAGGCCCCTGGAAGAAAAGACTGTCAAAGAAATAGGATTCTTGGCTTGAAACTTCTTGTGTAAATTTGGAGCATTAATGTTCTTTATAGGACCAGTATCTTCGGGACTGTATGCCTTACAATGTAGCAAGTAAAAAAGAATCCCACAAAACTCAGATCAATAGTGAAAGAAGGAGAGGACTTGATTGTAGAGCAGAATGTTTCAAGGACCAGAAGTAGTAAAAATATATGAAAAGGATATAGAATCCTTCAAATGGAAGGGAATATTGAAATGAAAAGTGATGGGATTGATTTGCTCAATAATTTGGAATGGACCAATGTAGTTAGCTGCCATCTTCTTGAAAGGAGTCTATAAAGGCAAGTTTTAATGGAAAGCCAAACCTTATTACTTGGAGAGATGTTGGAGATATAGAAACGGTGTTTATCAGGACTCTTCTTTGCAGCTGTGGCTGCTGCCAAATTGGATTGTATCTCACTTCAGAAGTCATGAGTATCGTAAGACGTCAGATGTTATGAATGTCCTGTACATGACAGAAGAAGTAGAGGCTCTTGACAATACACTGTGACAACAGAACATGTCCCCTAAGACTAAAGGCCCCGTTACACGTAGCGATATCATTAACGATATCGCCGCAACATCACAGATTTTGTGACGTTAAAGAGACCTCGCCAACAATACCACTGTGTGTGACACGCACCAGCGATCGGCCCCCCCGCTGGGAGATCGCTAACCGGTAGCGAATGGCCTGGACCATTTTTTGATTGGTGATCTCCCACTGGCCAGGCTGCATCGCTGTGTGTGACAGGGGCAACAACTAGCGATCCCCAGTCTGCCCCCCGAGACCCTGAACAATCCCAACGACCGTCGGGTGTCGGCGCATCACTGGTAAATCTGCCTGTCTGGCATCTCACCAGCAATCACATAGCGATGTTCCAGCGATCCTGGCCAGATCAGATCGTTGGTGGGATCGCTGGAACATCGCTGTGTGTAACGTGGCCTTAAAAAAAAGTGACTTGTTTTTGGCAGATTCAGCCCAAAGAAGCAACTTTAGCCTATTATCTTAGACAAAACTAAAGTCCAAGATGATTGTGAACCCTGACTGCACTACATATGACGGCACTTTTTACCATTTATCTTTTGTGCCTCCCCTATTTCCTCAGACTGTTAGGCTGGCTTCACACTAGCATTATTTGGAATCCTGGGGCATGCAGAAAAAGAGTGCATGCCCTCTGATTTCCCTGCAATGATTAAATTGGATGCATATTTGACAGTGATTCGGTAGTGGTTTTGCGCATGCGCAGTTTACAGCGGGTTCCGGAGTCAAAGCCGCTGAGTTTAAATTTGCCGGTTTGGCGGTACAGTAATCAATAATGTGTCAGCGCTGACACAGTAGCGCTAACACATCATAGTTGAAAACTCAAGTGGCAATAAAAGATTAAAGTTAAGGGGCTTATTCATCATTTAACCCTCTCTGTAAGCTCTGCGCTGCATGTCAGCACAGAGCCTGTAGATGCAGCTAATAAATGTTCGGGTTAATGTTCTGTTGTGTGTTGCCATCATGTGTACACAGATTGTGTACACTCTGTGTACACATGGAGACATCCCACCCTGGCAGCGGAGGGGTTAATAGCATGATTTATTTGATCCCGGCATTTGTCAGGTTATAGTTTCATTTTTATCAAAGACGCTCAGCTTCACCACTCAGGGTGCTGTCCGTGGTCCTGTAGCAGTGTTACGCTGTTCCTGGTACTTATGTCAATAGCGTACAGTAACAGCTCACCAGTTCTACAGCACTGCCGCTGGTTCTCTACGCAATTTAACTACAATTCATTACCACCTAAGTTTTTAACTATGATGTGTCAGCACTGCTGTGACAGCGCTCACACATTATTGCTTACTGTACCGACAAAACCGGCATATTTAAACTCAGCGGCTTTGACAGCCGCTAAGTTTGAAGCAATTTTGACAGCACACTCGTGCGACTATCGCACAGTGTGCTGTATGGGTGCGAGTTTGACTCGCACCCATATACTTTTAATGGCCACTCGTGTGAGGAAATCGCGTGCAATCGCAGCATGCTGTGATTGCACTTGCTTTTCTCTCGCAAGGCGAGTGCAATGCGAGTAAAATGCGCTAATGGGACCAGTATCATTTACGGATACTGGTCCGAGTGCAATGCGAGTTTTTCTCGCATCGCACTCGCGCGACTCTCACGCCAGTGTATTTCAAGCCTTATTCAGAGAAATGTTTCAGCATCCCTCTGCACAGCACAAATGATCACTTTCTGCCGGTGACGTCATTCCGGCATCGCAGGCATGAAGTGAGGCATTACAGCATCCAGGTTCATCAGCTGTCCCCAGCTGTCATGACAACACCATCGAGACCCCATGACTGCATCACGGGGCCACCAATGCTGTCGGGCCACAGCCCGACCCCCAGCACAGTGCTTTGGATCACGCTGTCTATCGGATCACTGATCCGCACACATCTTTAGCTGCACATGTCGGGTCATCAGATCAGCTGACATGTGGGGGATGATGCAAACTCAGTGCGTGAGCTCGGATCAGAGGGAGGGAATATGGCCAAGAACATATAGATATGCCCTTGGTCGTGAAGGGGTTAAAGAATGAAATCGGAGGTGCTTTCCAGGTTACAATACTAACTCGGAGCAAACTAACAAAAAAAAAAAATGGCCACAGGGAAAGGATGGAAAATCCGGGCTGGATCCAGGACAGGTGGGTAACGGTTTTAGACTGCTTGAAAAAGAACATGAAAAAAATCCTCCTTTTTAATATAGCATTGAATTTATTAACATTTAATTTTAAGGCCTTTCTACATTTTTCTTTTGTTGCCATTTTTTTTATTTTGTAAGTATATCTTTTCAATGTGTTTCTCAAGTACAAGAAAGAAATCTATAGGAAAAAATGCCGAAGTATACTGAATTTTGACTCAACACTTTAATGTGCCCTGGAAAATTGTAGCACTACTAGCGTCACTAATTGCAACCAATCAATCAGTATTATTTGCAAAAAATAGAGTTTTTTTTTTTTGTTTTTTAATCCATGATATTGACTTAGGTTACCAATACAGTGACTACAACACATGTCAGCCAGGTAAGGGTATGAACACTAGACGTGTGGCTGAAGAAACGCCATTATTGTAAAGTATTCCTATAGATCTTTTTTAAGAGACCATCCAATGCATGTTTGTATTGTAGGAGCATATAATATCAGTCCAGGGGTGTGGCGACAGCTGGGAGATGTGTCTACAAATAGTAAAAGTACTTGTTCTTAGAAGCTGTAATGGGTGACTCAAAGTAAACTTTAAGTCAAAGAGAGAACAGAAATTATAGAGATTAGAACAGAGCAAATGCTCCGCTTGTCATCAGGGTGGAAAGCTGTTATCTCCATAAAACTGCCTTCTCCAATACAGAATACAGAATTTAAAATGGAACAGGGGAGGATACCACTGAAAACATGCACTATAGCTTTCTTCTGTGCTGCCTTGGGCCGTAGTATAACGAAACCACTGATTTAGTCTACGGTCACACACTAGTCCCGTTTTTTTCCCCCTGTATTTGGTAATTTTCTTACCTCAGTATTTGGTAAATTTTTTTACCCCAGTATTTGGTGAGTTTCTTAAACCCCAGTATTTGGTGAGTTTCTTACCTCACTATTTGGTGGGGTTTCCCTTTAAATCAGTATTTGGGCAGTTTTTTTACCTCACTATTTGGTGGGGGTTTCCTTTTCCTCACTATTTGGTGAGTTTTTTATCTCAGTATTTGGTGAGTTTCTTATCTCAGTATTTGGTGATTTTTTTTATCTCAGTATTTGGGGATTTCTTATCCAGTATTTGGTGAGTTTTTTTACCTCAGTATTTGGTGAGTTTTTTTTCCTCAGTATTTGGGGAGTTT
>JARQOC010000003.1:558137440-558180519 GCA_033576535.1 Allobates femoralis
CAGCCATCGGCATTTTAGAGGGTTCTCATAGACTTGCTGGCTGACAAAAATGTATCTGTTTTTTGTGCAAAACCGGCAGACAAAATACAGGATAAAAAAATGTCCAGTGTGCACATGGACTTACAATTGGTACGTCCGTCGAGTTTTTGTCGCTAGGGACTTGAACGCATTGCATCTGCATAATCTGAAAAAATACAAGCAACAAATTGATGCTAAAATGTGAAAAAAAATGCAGCATTCTGTAACATCAAATATGGACCAAATTATATTTTAAGACTTAAGGATTTTATTGTTCAGAACCATCTAAGCAGTAAAATACAAGGAAAGATATTACAGTCTCATGGATTTGGTGGTAAATATACAGCATCAGTCTCTAATCCATCATAGGGATGGACAGAGAAAGAAGAGGCCCTTAGGCAATAACAGCATATGGACCCTTTGTAGCCTAATAATACAGGCCTTTATGTATCTGTAACAGAAGCTGCTTTCTGCTTTGGTGGTGTAAGTGTCCCCTTACATCCTGGGCCCCTCTGTGGCTACACAAGACCCCTGTACAAATACAAACATTGCCTGACAAACTGTTATTTGGCAGCAGGGTTACCAAGTTGACTATTTATTTTTTTCAGAACAGCTTATCCAAAAGGTAAAGGACAGGAAATATTTTTTACGGACACATTGGAAAACCATAATAAATGATTATAAATATAATTGATCAATGTCTACAGCTCATACTGGTAGGAAGACATCAGCTGCATTCACTGTAAACTGTAACATGATAAGTACAGTCAAAATAATATGTATACGTATGTTTGTACAGTTTAAAAAAAAAATCAAAGACGCCATAATTTTTTCTTATGGAGAGTAAAAGAAAGGTCTTGGAGTTAGGCCCCCTTCACACCACGTTTTTTTTTAATCCGTGGCTATCTATTGTAAAACGGATAGCCACGGATCCGATTTGGCTCCATGTATCCCTATGGGCATAGATGGGCACGGATTGGTCCTTAATAGCCATCCGTGTGTGCAGGGATCCGATTGGGTCTGCTTTTTTCACGTCCCCAAAATCTGAGACTGCTCCGATTTTGGGCACAGCGGACACAATCGTACAGCATCGGATCCGACGCTGTCCAATTCAAATAACATAACATGGGGGTCTATGGAGCCCGGATAAGGGAAAAACAGGATTGTTTCATGGATCCGGTGTTGGTGTACAGAGCATGCTCAGTACACTAAAACTGCTTTGTTCAGTTAATTTCACTTTAGCAGTGTATCTACACACACTGCTAAAGTGAAATTAAAGTAAGTCACGTGTTAAAAATGGAAAAAAAAAATGCTCACCTCTCAGAAGAGTGTCCAGAGATGCAAGGCGTCCACTTCCAATGGCTGAAGGACCTGAATCAGCTGACCAGGCCAGGCGGCAACCCGATCAGCTGATGCGTCATATGACATCAGCTGAACAGTTGAAATCTCTCGATAAAACAAATTGCGGGACACTCGGCAGAGAGGTAAACATTTTTTTTTTTATTTTTAACCATTGGTTTCACTTTTGTAATGTATGTAGATACATTGTGAATGTGAAAGTCAGCCCCGACACCACTTGCCTGCGCTTTGCAGGCTCGGGCTCCTCCCAGCTCTTTCTGTGTCCGGATCCCTCAAAATCCCGGATCCGGACACAGAAATGGCATCCAGAATAACAAATCTGGGTCAGTCCGGTACTGTCCATGTGATCTTGCAAAAAACATGATCCCTATAGACAGGAACAAAACGCAAGGCCCCCTTCACACCACGTTTTTTGCCTGTCCGGGTGAATCCTTTAATTTAAAGGACCAGACGGACAGACACATCTGTGTAAACAGATGGCAATTAAGCTCCCGAATCCTTGTTTTTTGAAGGATCCTTTTCTCCAGAGAAAAACGTTGGCAATTGCTGCTGCCATAGGACATACCGTAATGGTAATGTGAGTTCTGGAGAGAAAGAGAGAGTGACAGAGAGAAAGAGACAAAAGAAAGAGAGAGAGAGCGAGAGAGAGAAACAGTAAAAACATGACCCAAAGAATCCCTGACGTAATTGACACAAACGGATGGCCATATAGAACCAATTTGTGCCCATATGGATACACGGGAGGCCAAAACAAATTCCTGCCTATCCATTTCAAAATGGCTGCACACGCATCCTCAAAAACGTGGTGTGAAGCCAGCCTTATTGGACGTCTGGCAACCCAGAGCTGGAGAGCACTGATATACAGCATATTCAGATTACCCACAATTAGATATTCAGATAAGGCCGGCTTCACACCACAGTTTTTTGGATCCGAATCTGTCCGGTATGAATCGGACAGCCCCGGATCTGATTTTGCCCCCCATGTATCCCTATGGCGCCAGATTGTGCTTTTTTCACGTCCGGTTTGCTGGTTGTCCAGGAGGATGCCGTTTTGTCCGATGCAAAAAATTGGACACAAAACCGAAGTCTGCATCATTTTGTGTGTCCATTGCAAAAATTGGACAAAACCGGATCTTCCCGGGTCCGGCGCCTATAGCATGGGTGTCTATGGGCGCCAGATCCGACATTAAGTCGGACTAGTTCTCGGACGCCGGGTGCTGAAATTGCGCGCTGTAAAAGCAGCCACCTCTGAATTTCAGCACCTGAAGAGCTCTGCGACTGAAATATCAGCACCACGGCCAGCTCTCCTGCAAGCCGCTGTGGTGATATTTCAGCACTGGATAGCGGCACAGATGATTCCGCCACAAAACAGGATCGGAAGGCAGATTTGCAATCCGGTTCTGTTTGTCTGGGGTTGTCAGGTTGTGTCCGGTGTATCCTGCAAAACATATGGTATATACTAATGATTTATTAGGTGTAATCGCTTGTATTCATGCAGTATTTCTGGCTAATAACCAAACAAATATTTTACCTCTCAAATAGAGAAAATGTAACTTCACAACTCAAAGGTTGGTCATGTAATCATACCACTGGACAAGGGCTAAAGGGACATTTTGACCCTGTGCACATAGTGCGTTTTTATCACATTTTTAAAAAAATATTTTGGTGCAGTTTTTTTTTCCATAAACTGCAAGCAAATCCTTATGACAGCAATGTCAATGAGAAGCCTGAAGTTTGGTTCACATGTAGCTCTTTTTGCCTTGCAAATTTGGTGCAGAAAAAAATCTGCAGCATAAGAATTTTTACGTTTTTGCTGAATTTTTCCACACCAGAATGCATTAAAAACACATAATGCACGGCAAAAATACGCTTTTTTTCTACCAGGAGATGCAGCTTTAGTGCAGAAATTTATGCCACCAGTGCTCAACATGCGCACATATTCTTAAGGCCGCTTTACACTTCGCAATATCTTTCCTATATTGCATACGATTTCACGGGAGCGCGCACATTTTTGGCACTTGTCCAAAATCGCATAGGAGATGTTACACAGGGAGATATCGGCAGGCAACGCAACTAGGATGTTGTGCGCCCCTTTTTCACACTGTGTCGGAGCAACTCAGGGAACGACCAATTAACATTGTAGTGAATAGGGGACGTTGCACTCCAAATCGTAGTTGCACAGTCACACAACATGATCCTGCCAAATCGCATAGCCAATATTGCACAGTTGAAGAGCATGCACAATTCAAAAACGATATCGTAGATGCATCGTTTTTGAGTTGTGTTGCCCATGTACACGACACAACGCACGAACGATATCGACTGCAACGGCCGTACCACGTGACTTTTCATCGTAGTTGCGTTGCAATATCGGACGTGTAAAGCAGCCTTTAATCTGCCTAACTGAGAAGAAAACAAATGCACGCTGATTATTACAGGTTGTTCAGTGAGCATCTGAAGAGTAGTCTGTCCGTCTAAGGGCCACGTCACACACACAGATATCTGTGCAGATATTCTTTGCAGATCTCTGGTTGCAGTGAAATCATGGACACATTGTTTCATTTGTACACGGCCACAAAATGGAACAATGTCTCCATGATTTCACTGCAACCAGAGATCTGCGAACAATATCTGCACAATTATCTGTGTGTGTGACATGGCCCTAAGGCCCCTTTTACATCAGAGTTTTTCGCGAATTGCGGCAGATCCGGCAGATTTACCGCATCTGTCGCCTAACGGTCGAACGTGCTGCAAGCCCCATGCACTGTCTATGGGGCTTGCCGCAAGTGTGGTATTGCCACGATCCGGCAGTTGTGGCCGCCAAAAAAAACGAGGTCAGCAGCGTTTTGTTTGCGCTGCCGCAATTGCCGGATCACGTCAATACCACACTTGCCGCAAGCCCCATAGACAGTGCATGGGCTTGCTGCAAGTGCGACCGTTAGGCGATAAATATCCACTTCTGGTTTTGCCTTAAAAAACTGAAGTGAAAAATTGACAAAAAACTGAATGTGTGAATGTGGCCTAAGGCTGTTTTGAAAAGACTGAATTCTGCAGGATCCATTTCTTTTTACATGGTAGCCTATGGAAAACAGATCTGTTAACAGATTGCTATTTAGCTATCCATTTTTCTGTCACTTGTAAAGGATCTGCTTTTTTGCTTACTGGATCAGTTTCAAATGGAACATAAAACAGCGATCATAATGGAATTTTAAATGGATTTATTTGCTCAGATTTTTGGACATGTGAACTCAGCCTAATCAAGATAATAAATGATCACCAATCAGCTGACCATTGGTTGGTTAGTGCCACCGATCACTTATGGCCGGGTTACACATAGCGATGTTCCAGCGACCCGACCAATATGATCGTGAAGATTTTGTGTGATGCCACACAGTCATACTTACCAGCGATCACGCAGCGATGCACCCGAAGGTCGCTTGGATCATTCAGGGTCTTGGGCGCAGCATGGGATCACTGGTCGTTGCCCCTGTCACACATGCCGATGCATGCGTGACAGCGGGAGACTAGCGACCGAAAAATGGTCCTGGCCATTCTGCAGCGATCTCATCGCTGGTCGCTGCGGCATGTCACACGCAGCGACGTCACTGCAACGTCACAAACCCTGTGACGTTGCAGTGACATCGGTAGCGATGTCGTTGCGTGTAACTCGGCCTTTAGGCTCCACAGACCTCAGCGGTAGTTTTACAATGCGTGATGCACAAGGTAAACATCATAACATGATGCACAGAGGTAACATGATAACATGATGCACAGAGGAAACATGTTTGCTGGTTGGCAGTCGTTTAATAGCCTGTATGCCACACCCCTCTTTAGATGTGCACTGAACGATCAATTGTACATTACGAAGGATGCCATCGTTCTCAGCAGCTCAAGTCCCACTTGCACAAGACGATGTGCTGCCGAGAAAAATGATCTTTTATGCAAACCAAAACATCATCCAACAATCAAGCATTCTGCTCGCTTATTGGGTGATCGATCAGCAGGAGGTTTAGACTGCAAAGTTGTTGGGAAGCGATCTGTCCTAAAAACGCCAGTTTGCAATAATCATGCACCTTCAATTTTACACTTCATGACAAGGAAGCACATGTTTTTATGAAGCCAAATCTTTAACCCAATTGTCATTTTTTATAATCTTTTTAACGAAATCTTTAAAAACAAATTGGCTTTGAAACTCTTATTTTACATTCTAACATGCCTGTTCCCTAAATTCCTTCATTGGCTAAAATTCCCTTTTGCATAGGGCAATAAATAGAGCATGGAAACCTAGTTCACAACTCACTTTATACACCTCATGTGGTCTATTCTAAAGATGGAGAGTCCGGAGATACTTATTTCTGGATTTCCATAAGAATAAATCATAGCAAATAAACAGTCAAATCACAATTTCAATTGTGTAAAACCTTTGCAAAAAAGAAATTTGCATCATATAGGCTAGTTTCAAAAGAGCACAATAGGGTTATAACCGTGCACTCCTATTATAGCCGCAAGTGGCACTGAAATAGAGAACTATGAAGTTGTCACACCGGGTCGTTAGGCCCAGAGATTGGCAAGGATTTGTAATAGTAATAAAAGGCCTAAAAATGCCCACAACTTCAAGACTCTACTGAAACTGATTTTACTGAAAAACACATATTAAAATACCGTACATACATAAAGGGAATATGTTTAACCTAGTTGTAGCATAGGTTACCAAATTGAGATCCATGGGGGTCTACTCAGTACCCCATCGATTAGCTGATAACTGCTCCGGCAGGGGTAGGACACTGCAGGTCCATTCATTGTTTAGTGGTCGAGTGCTGCACTTTATCCACAATTCAATGGAATTGGAGATCGTTCCAGAGAAAACTCTATATTTTCCGGCAGATTATTATAGAAAAAGGCATCTGTAGAATGAACTACATTAATGTGTACAGATTCAGACAGTTTGTGGAATGTCTCTTTTTGGAGATCATCATTTAACACCAATGCAATGTTTCTAGTTGTGCCACATTTCTAGCAAGTTCATTTATGTGAGTTAGAAATGAGTCACGAGGGCGATTTCTTCAAATGCTGCTGCCAAGATCCCTCATGCCTTGCCATCCCCATGAAACTGTAATGTCGGATGGCTTGTCAATACTCTTCTTATAGCCTCGTTACCTTTCAACCGAAATGCACCAAATGTAGACCAGTAACACTTATCAGACGGTGAGCCCCGAAGCCAAACTCTATAGATCAGACGAAGGTATTACTGTGCCAAATCAGATTTAGGGCATTCATCATTTCTCACAATTTCTGATGGTGAAAACCACCAATACGCACAATGGGAACTAACCAGTGCTGAAACCGAGCAAGCCCAAAGCAGTAAATAATATATGGAAGCAGCAGACCTGATTGTTATTATAGGATTGTAAAGGGTAGAACATGTGAAATATTTAACAATCGTTTCCACATAATGGTCAATCAAAAACTAAATATCATATGTTATTAATATCATAGTAAAATCTAGAATTTGCTGCATATTTACTTCCTTAAGGTACATGCCCACGGTCAGGATGAGCAGCGTTTTTATGCAATGTGTTTCTCTGCATCCAAAACGCTGCATTGTACAGTATAAGCAGAGTGGAGAGATGTATAGAATCTCGTGCCCTGTGTGCTTCTCTTCTCCACAGCATAAACTGACGCAGCTTCCTGAGTCACAGCATGTCAATTTATTCTTGCGGAGACGAGTGCTCTAGGTGGGAGAATTCAGTGAAAATACACTGCGCCCAGAAGCCTGATCGGGGGCATGAACGCTGCGTTCTTCCAGAGAACAATAGCATGTCTGTAAAGGCCCCGTTACACGTTTCAACATCGTTCCCGACATCATTCAAAAGTGACATCAGGAACGATGTTGAAACGACATCGTTGTTGTGTCGTAGCGTGTAAACGCACGATTCAACAATGATAGTTGTTCAAGTCGAAGTTGACAGGTTTTCTATGGACTCTACGAAACGCGTAGAATCCGCCCATCCTATGCAATTACAATCAGCCCCGTGACAGACTGACACCACAGGACTGCAGCGTCACCACCAGGCAGAATCACGTGACCGCCAACAACATCAGCTGATCGTGGACATCCGGTGACGTGCCAGGCGCATCACCGTCGGCCGCGGTGCTTGCAGACCCGCCCGGTGTCCGTAGACAAGCGTGGGGAGAGCAACTATCTGCGTAGGGGGAACGTTTTGCAAGGACCCACTAACACCAATGAAAAGTGAGTAAATCAGAGCATTAGAGAGAAGTTCCATGGTCATAGGGACCAAAGGTTAATATAATATTCCATCATCGTTAGCAGTGCTGGGGAGTGAACAATTCACAAAAAGGGAGCAGGAAGTGTTAATTAAGTGCACGTGGGAGTGTACCCACTCATGAACAACTGAGTAGTATTTACAAGTAGGGGAGTATCATTTCATATAGTAATTGAAACACAAGGGAGCCAGGAGGGGCAGAAGAGGTTCATTCATAGTGGATAGATGAAATGTAATATATGCAGCAACTAATTACATGCTGTGTGTCACATCGCCATTGGACTCGGTGGCTGGTGTTCCTGCCTCGGCCGCTGGGAGGAGCCGGATTCCTTCGGCTGGTGGCGCCGGTGATAGGAGGGCCTTGTCCTCATATGGAACTGCTCCCTTGACGTCTGCCTCTGTCGCTGAACGCCGCTGTGTTTCCCCTCTGGGTGGTGTTGGTCGCAGAGGAAAGGGCCCTGCAGAGGTGTCCGTTAGGCGCAGCCTGCGTTCTTCTGTCAGAGGTGGCGTGGGTGGAGCCAGTCATGCATATCCATCTGGCCTGGATCTAGGGGCGGTCCGGTTGAGGTCATCAGGCTGTGAGCTCCAGCCTATGGGAGGTAACCGCGCCCTTCAAATACATTGGAGCCTGTCTTGCAGGCTGCCAGATATAGTTTTGGTTCCCCAGTGATAGTGTGTTTAGTTTCGTGTCTGACCTTGCCTGGATTTCTGACTCTGCCTCTGCCTATTGATTTTGTACCTCAGCTGCCCTCTTGGTTTTTGCCCTTGACATTTGCCTGGATTTTTGACTCTGCTACTGCCTGACGATTTTGTACCTTCGCTGCCCTCTCGGTTTTGACTCGGACTTCTGACTTCGTTTTTCGGGTCTTGATTTTCCCCTGGCGACCTCCCCGGCTCTGTTGCTCATATAGGCAGCTACCCCCTGGGCTCCGTTATAATTCCAGATCCCTGTATAGGGGTTAAGGGTCTCGGGGTTTCTCGGGGTGCTGCCTACCAGCAGCTCGGCCTCACGGTGGATGGTCGTCACACTGTGTATGTGATATATAGGTGAACATCACCAGGTCAGAGAACAACAGCACCAACCACAAAGAAGGCAGAAGGTGTGTATGGACAGTTGCAATTTTGAATACTAAGTATAATATAAATAAAAAACAAAGGTAGCAGCCAGTGATATAAATATTTTTGATTATAGAAGCAGAAATTATACATCTAGATAAGAGTGCAGAGAAAGACAAGAGAGGTGGGTAATATCACTCACATGCATTATCCAGGATCACATAACTGAAAAAACAAACATATCTAATATAATTATGGGTATACAAATATAGGGTGAAGAGACCCCGTGGGGAACCAGTCAAGATAAAGGGGAGCGTGAGTAACAATTACAAAACACCAACAGGTGAGAGTACAAATAATTTTAAAATAAAAGGGAGAAGTAAAGATTGGATACATTAACTAATAAGGTCTCTTTTTTCATAGATGACAGTAATCAAATGGAAGCAAAGCAATAAAAGGGTACAGAGAAGAAGAACCCACCTAAAACCAACCCTGTATCAGAGAAAACTACGTTTTATGAACATTTTATGAACTTTATGTGTGTAGAAGTGTGAAATAAATCAGCATTTTAAAACTAAAAAGTGGAGTGTCGGTCAATATTAGATATAGAGGACATAATTACACGGAGTCATATGAGTAAGGCGGCCGTCACACACATCAATTTAATGCACGATATCGCTTAAGCGATCTGCTTTTTTGATCGCTTAAGCGATATCGTTTGTCCGTCGCTGCGTGCAATCAAGTGATTTTACAATGTTAAATCGCTTGATCGTTACATCGCAGATTGGTGAGCCGGCGCTCATATCAAGCGATAAACGCTTGATCAATCTGCATCATCGTGGTGTGTGACACCACGATGAACGATCTTCCAGCGGCAGAGCCTATGCTGGGAGATGGTATCTATGGTAAACGTCGGGTTACTAAGCGCCGCGATGCGCCTAGTAACCCGATGTGTACCATAGTTACCAGCGATCTCGCTGCTCCACATTGCTGGCGAGTCTGCCTGTGTGACAGCTCACCAGCGATGTGAACGATATTGTTAGCGATCGCGCGTGCATGTGATCGCTAACAATATCGCTATCGATATTGAAGCGTGTGACGGCCGCCTAAGCGCTAGATCTGTAATCAATTATTGGTTAATCCATATTCACAGTTGAGGGAATAGAAAACACGGAATTCTCTCTCAGATTTTTAGCTGCTACTGAAGGAGGGAAGGAGGTTTGGTCTTATTGACACTATTCATCCCATTAGCAGGCTCCAGTGTTAAAGCAGAAACACATTCATAAGATTATCTCAGTCCAGGAGATGTGGTATGATCAGACCATGTGCCTGTATGGTCAGACACATCCATTACACAGTACATAGCAGGGACACATATATAAGTTTATATCAGCCCAGGAGATGTGGTATGATCAGACCATGTCCCTGTACGGTCAGACACATCCATTACACAGTTCATAGCAGGGACACATATATAAGATTATATCAGCCCAGGAGATGTGATATGATCAGACCATGTCCCTGTACGGCCAGACACATCCATTACACAGTACATAGCATGACACATACATAAGATTATCTCAGTACAGGAGATGTGATATGATCAGACCATGTCCTTGTACAGTTAGACACATCCATTACACAGTACATAGCAGGGACATATATAAGATTATCTCAGCACAGGAGATGTGGTATGATCAGACCATGTCCTTATATAGTCAGACACATCCATTACACAGTACATAGCAGGGACATATATAAGATTATCTCAGTACAGGAACATTTTTTTTAACATCCAATTGTGTAAATTATTATTATTCCAAGATCTATTGATTAAAATGAACTTTGTCCGTGGGAAAACTCCTTTAAAGGGGTTGTCTGGTCTAGAAAAATAAGTCTGCATTCACTCTATATATCACTCTATGTGACTGCAGACTTATGAATTCTCACAGGCCCTGTTACACATAGCGACGCTCCAGCGATTCCGACAACGATCCGACCCGGCTGGGATTGCTGGTGCGCCGCTACGTGGTCGCTGGTGAGATGCCATACAGGCAAACTTACCAGCGATGACTCAGCAATGACCCGACAACCCGATGGTCGTTGGGATCTGTCGAGTTCTCGGCCGCAGAATGGGGATCGCTGGTCGTTGCCCCTGTTATACACAGCAATCAAGCATGCCCAGCGGGAGATCGCCGATCAAAAATTGGTCCAGGCCATTCATTAATGATCAGCGATCTCCTAGCGGGGGGCCGATTGCTGCTAAAGGGGTCGTCACACGCATCAATATCGCTGTCAATATCGCTGCTGCACGTGACGTTGCAGCGATATTGACGCGTGTGACAGGGCACATCAACCAGTGATAAATCGCTGGTTGATGGTCGCCAGGTTTTTGGACTGGACCGAAAACCTGGCGATGGTCGCTGGGAGCTGGTAACCAGGGTAAACTGCGGGTAACTAGGCAGCACGCGCTGCCTAGATACCCGATGTATACCTTGGCTACCAGCCTTCTCTGCTCACCTGCTGGTATCCAAAGTACACAGCGGGTAACTAGGGTCTGCCTGTGTGACAGCTCACCACCAATCAGCCATCAATGTCGCCAGCGATCAGATCACTGACGACATTGACGTGTGACGCTGGCTTAAGTGTCACACACAGCGATATCGCTGATGAGGTCGCTGCTACGTCACAAGACCTGTGACGTTGCAGTGATGTCGTTAGCAATATCCCTATGTGTAACGGGGCCTTTAGGCTGCGTTCACACACAGCAAATTTTTGGCATTTATACAGCGCTATTTAGCACTGCATAAATGCAGTGAAACGCAGCTCTGTTCATATGGTCTGTCTTTTTGCAGCGCAAAAAGGATGACCATGTTAATTCTTTGCGCTTTTTTCAGTGCGCTTGTTACTCACCATGTAGCATTCCCCCGGTGACCTTTCTTCATCCCGATGGCACAGGACCTGGTTCAGGACCTTAAACAGCACCTTGTAACCAGGCGACATCACCAGTCACATGGTGCTGCAGGGCTAGAGGCCGCCGCTCACTGTGGGCCCGGCGGGGATCCAAAGACACCGCCGGGGGCCACCGAGGGAGCGCGGCGAGGTATGTATAAAGCGCAGGTCGTTCACACACAAAACGCTGTGTTCTGTGAGGATCTGTTCTTGGTGCAGTTTTGCACCAAAAACGGATCCTCACAAATACGCTGTATGTGAACGTAGCCTTAGAATTGGAAATGGTAGTCATGTGTCCGCAAATATGTGATATATATACTCTTGGCCACAATACGACTAGACTGTTTCTGACCTCGTAAAATACACTTGCATTGAGTGCACCGGAAACAGACTAGTCTGAATCTAGCCAGGAGTATGTGTATCACATAGTTGCAGTGACATGACCGCTGTTCCTGGCACAGTATGTACAATGTGAAGATTAACAAATTTGCAGTCACAGAGTGATATATAGACTGAGTAACTACAGACTTGTTGTTCTACGACCAGACGCCCCTATAAGGATCTTGCATGTGTGATTTTGGAGTGCTGGTGGTGGCTCTCGCACACAGCCGTTGCATACATGGTCGGTGGTGGCTCTCATACACGGCCGATGCATACATGGCCGGTGGTGGCTCTCTTACATGGCTAGAGGTGGTGGCTCCCACACTCGGCCAGTGTGTACATGGCCGGTGGTGGCTCTCACACACGGCCGGTGCGTACATGGCCGGTGTGGCTCTCACACACGGCCGATGAATACATGGCCGGTGGTGGCTCTCACACCACGGTCGATACATACATGGCCGTGGTGGCCTCAAACTGCCGTGTGATATTGGGGCCGGTGGTGGCTCTCGCACACAGCCGATGCATACATGGCCGGTGGTGGCTCTCACACACGGCCGATGCATACATGGCCGGTGGTGGCTCTCAACATGGCGATGCATACAGGCGTGGTGGCTCTCACACACGGCCGATGCATACATGGCCGGTGGTGGCTCTCACACAGGCCGATGCATACATGGCCGGTGGTGGCTCTCACACACGGCCGATGCATACATGGCGGTGGTGGCTCTCACACACGGCCGATGGATACATGGCGGTGGTGGCTCTCACACACGGCGATGCATACATGGCCGGTGGTGGCTCTCACACACGGCCGATGCATACATGGCCGGTGGTGGCTCTCACACACGGCCGATGCATACATGGCCGGTGGTGGCTCTCACACACGGCCGATGCATACATGGCCGGTGGTGGCTCTCACACACGGCCGATGCATACATGGCGGTGGTGGCTCTCACACACGGCCTGAATGGCTGTTATACGATGGGCCGGTGGTGGCTCTAACATACGGCAGATGGTGGCTCTCTCATAGAGAGCACAGGACAGCTGGACATGTGTATGGAGAGTCATTAGATCTCTATTTAACGTATATGGCGGGCTACTACACGTAACAACAGATACTACTAAAATAAAGGACCTTCCAACCTTCAGTGTCTCATAACTATGGCTAGGTTCTAACCACAGGACAGCCATGTCGGACTCTAGAATACCATATACATGCAGTAGACAGTGACTGCCATAAACAGCCGATGTCTACAGTGGCTTCTCACAACGGCTCAGACTACGCAGAGTATTGTCATGTGAGACATATTAAGGACTGGCACTAACATGTGTCTCCCACGCCACCAGCAGTGGGCAGTTTTATGGCAACTGTGCCAGGGGGTGAATAGAGCCGTCTAGTGGGACGGGAAGTATTGTCAGGCAGAAGTATAGACACTATAAAGCAGGGGAGACCTGTATGACCTCACAGGACCTCAGAGTCACCAGGGTGATGCCGTGTGCCAGCTGGGCACCAGCACCCGCCTGGGGTCCATTATGTGGCATCATTGGGACCATATTGACCCTAGTGGAGCCCTCCTTTGTCAGCAGGCACCGTGTGTGTGGAGACAGAGGGTGGCGCCTGGCGGAGCGTTCACGTGTGGGGAATATGGATGTAAATATGGGTGAAGCCGCCCATCCTGCCAGCCTGGAGTGGCAGAGGTGCCCGCACACACAACTTTCCATATCAGCACATAAACTTGCCCAGGAGCCGCAGAGTGAACTTCCCCGCAGCAGGTGCCCGCACTGCCGCTCCCGCCGCCGCCTCCTACCTGGATGTTGCAGCAGATCTCGCTGTCGTCCGGCAGCCGCACGGTGCAGCGCATCTCCACGGTCAGGGACCTCATGCTGGGGGTCCGCAGGCGGATCATCTTCATAGTCCCCGGGTGGTGGGTGCACTGACAGCCGAACATGCACCTCGTCTTCCAGATCACAAGAAGGGGCGAAGGCTGCTACCAGGAGCGCACAAGATGCATCTCTTGTCTCTCCACCTCCCCCTCCTCCTCCTCCCTCCACAGTGACCGTGCTGGGGCTGGGAGGGAAGAGTGTGGATGCTGGGGCTGCAGGAGCTGGATCTCCCGGGATGGGGCAGTGTGGAGGATTCTGCAGGAGGTGGATCTCTGTGGTAGGGGCAGTGTGGAGGATTCTGCAGGAGGTGGATCTCTGTGGTAGGGGCAGTGTGGAGGATTCTGCAGGAGTGGATCTCTGTGGTAGGGGCAGTGTGGAGGATTCTGCAGGAGGTGGATCTCTGTGGTAGGGCAGTGTGGAGGATTCTGCAGGAGGTGGATCTCTGTGGTAGGGGCAGTGTGGAGGATTCTGCAGGAGGTGGATCTCTGTGGTAGGGCAGTGTGGAGGATTCTGCAGGAGGTGGATCTCTGTGGTAGGGGCAGTGTGGAGGATTCTGCAGGAGGTGGATCTCTGTGGTAGGGGCAGTGTGGAGGATTCTGCAGGAGGTGGATCTCTGTGGTAGGGCAGTGTGGAGGATTCTGAGGAGGTGGATCTCTGTGTAGGGGCAGTGTGGAGGATTCTGCAGGAGGTGGATCTCTGTGGTAGGGCAGTGTGGAGGATTCTGCGGAGGTGGATCTCTGTGGTAGGGCAGTGTGGAGGATTCTGCAGGAGGTGGATCTCTGTGGTAGGGGCAGTGTGGAGGATTCTGCAGGAGGTGGATCTCTGTGGTAGGGCAGTGTGGAGGATTCTGCAGGAGGTGGATCTCTGTGGTAGGGGCAGTGTGGAGGATTCTGCAGGAGGTGGATCTCTGTGGTAGGGGCAGTGTGGAGGATTCTGCAGGAGGTGGATCTCTGTGGTAGGGCAGTGTGGAGGATTCTGCAGGAGGTGGATCTCTGTGGTAGGGCAGTGTGGAGGATTCTGCAGGAGGTGGATCTCTGTGGTAGGGGCAGGGTGGAGGATTCTGCAGGAGGTGGATCTCTGTGGTAGGGCAGTGTGGAGGATTCTGCAGGAGGTGGATCTCTGTGGTAGGGGCAGTGTGGAGGATTCTGCAGGAGGTGGATCTCTGTGGTAGGGGCAGTGTGGAGGATTCTGCAGGAGGTGGATCTCTGTGGTAGGGGCAGTGTGGAGGATTCTGCAGGAGGTGGATCTCTGTGGTAGGGGCAGTGTGGAGGATTCTGCAGGAGGTGGATCTCTGTGGTAGGGGCAGTGTGGAGGATTCTGCAGGAGGTGGATCTCTGTGGTAGGGCAGTGTGGAGGATTCTGCAGGAGTGGATCTCTGTGGTAGGGGCAGTGTGGAGGATTCTGCAGGAGGTGGATCTCTGTGGTAGGGGCAGTGTGGAGGATTCTGCAGGAGGTGGATCTCTGTGGTAGGGCAGTGTGGAGGATTCTGCAGGAGGTGGATCTCTGTGGTAGGGGCAGTGTGGAGGATTCTGCAGGAGGTGGATCTCTGTGGTAGGGGCAGTGTGGAGGATTCTGCAGGAGGTGGATCTCTGTGGTAGGGCAGTGTGGAGGATTCTGCAGGAGTGGATCTCTGTGGTAGGGCAGTGTGGAGGATTCTGCAGGAGGTGGATCTCTGTGGTAGGGCAGTGTGGAGGATTCTGCAGGAGGTGGATCTCTGTGGTAGGGCAGTGTGGAGGATTCTGCAGGAGTGGATCTCTGTGGTAGGGGCAGTGTGGAGGATTCTGCAGGAGGTGGATCTCTGTGGTAGGGCAGTGTGGAGGATTCTGCAGGAGGTGGATCTCTGTGGTAGGGCAGTGTGGAGGATTCTGCAGGAGGTGGATCTCTGTGGTAGGGCAGTGTGGAGGATTCTGCAGGAGGTGGATCTCTGTGGTAGGGGCAGTGTGGAGGATTCTGCAGGAGTGGATCTCTGTGGTAGGGGCAGTGTGGAGGATTCTGCAGGAGGTGGATCTCTGTGTAGGGGCATGTGGAGGAATTCTGCAGGAGGTGGATCTCTGTGGTAGGGCAGTGTGGAGGATTCTGCAGGAGGTGGATCTCTGTGGTAGGGGCAGTGTGGAGGATTCTGCAGGAGTGGATCTCTGTGGTAGGGGCAGTGTGGAGGATCTGCAGGAGGTGGATCTCTGTGGTAGGGGCAGTGTGGAGGATTCTGCAGGAGGTGGATCTTGTGGTAGGGCAGTGTGGAGGATTCTGCAGGAGGTGGATCTCTGTGGTAGGGCAGTGTGGAGGATTCTGCAGGAGTGGATCTCTGTGGTAGGGCAGTGTGGAGGATTCTGCAGAGTGGATCTCTGTGGTAGGGCAGTGTGGAGGTTCTGCAGGGATCTCTGGTAGGGGCAGTGTGGAGGATTCTGCAGGAGGTGGATCTCTGTGGTAGGGCGTGTGGAGGATTCTGCAGGAGTGGATCTGTGGTAGGGGCAGTGTGGAGGATTCTGCAGGAGGTGGATCTCTGTGGTAGGCATGTGGAGGATTCTGCAGAGGTGGATCCTGTGGTAGGGCAGTGTGGAGGATCTGCAGGAGGTGGATCTCTGTGGTGGGGCAGTGTGGAGGATTCTGCAGGAGGTGGATCTCTGTGGTAGGGCAGTGTGGAGGATTCTGCAGGAGGTGGATCTCTGTGGTAGGGGCAGTGTGGAGGATTCTGCAGGAGGTGGATCTCTGTGGTAGGGCAGTGTGGAGGATTCTGCAGGAGTGGATCTCTGTGGTAGGGGCAGTGTGGAGGATTCTGCAGAGGTGGATCTCTGTGGTAGGGCAGTGTGAGGATTCTGCAGGAGGTGGATCTCTGGTAGGGCAGTGTGGAGGATTCTGCAGGAGGTGGATCTCTGGTAGGGCAGTGTGGAGATTCTGCAGAGGTGGATCTCTGTGGTAGGGGCAGTGTGGAGGATTCTGCAGGAGGTGGATCTCTGTGGTAGGGGCAGAGTTGGGAGGATTCTGCAGGAGGTTGGATTCTGTGGTAGGGCAGTGTGGAGATTCTGCAGGAGGTGGATCTCTGTGGTAGGGGCAGTGTGGAGGATTCTGCAGGAGGTGGATCTCTGTGGTAGGGCAGTGTGGAGGATTCTGCAGGAGGTGGATCTCTGTGGTAGGGCAGTGTGGAGGATTCTGCAGGAGGTGGATCTCTGTGGTAGGGCATGTGTGGAGGATTCTGCAGGAGTGGATCTCTGTGGTAGGGGCAGTGTGGAGGATTCTGCAGGAGGTGGATCTCTGTGGTAGGGGCAGTGTGGAGGATTCTGCAGGAGGTGGATCTCTGTGGTAGGGGCAGTGTGGAGGATTCTGCAGGAGTGGATCTCTGTGGTAGGGGCAGTGTGGAGGATTTCTGCAGGAGGTGGATCTCTGTGGTAGGGCAGTGTGGAGGATTCTGCAGGAGGTGGATCTCTGTGGTAGGGGCAGTGTGGAGGATTCTGCAGGAGGTGGATCTCTGTGGTAGGGCAGTGTGGAGGATTCTGCAGGAGGTGGATCTCTGTGGTAGGGGCAGTGTGGAGGATTCTGCAGGAGGTGGATCTCTGTGGTAGGAGGCAGTGTGGAGGATTCTGCAGGAGGTGGATCTCTGTGGTAGGGGCAGTGTGGAGGATTCTGCAGGAGGTGGATCTCTGTGGTAGGGGCAGTGTGGAGGATTCTGCAGGAGGTGGATCTCTGTGGTAGGGCAGTGTGGAGGATTCTGCAGGAGGTGGATCTCTGTGGTAGGGGCAGTGTGGAGGATTCTGCAGGAGGTGGATCTCTGTGGTAGGGGCAGTGTGGAGGATTCTGCAGGAGGTGGATCTCTGTGGTAGGGGCAGTGTGGAGGATTCTGCAGGAGGTGGATCTCTGTGGTAGGGGCAGTGTGGAGGATTCTGCAGGAGGTGGATCTCTGTGGTAGGGGCAGTGTGGAGGATTCTGCAGGAGGTGGATCTCTGTGGTAGGGGCAGTGTGGAGGATTCTGCAGGAGGTGGATCTCTGTGGTAGGGCAGTGTGGAGGATTCTGCAGGAGGTGGATCTCTGTGGTAGGGGCAGTGTGGAGGATTCTGCAGGAGGTGGATCTCTGTGGTAGAGGCAGTGTGGAGGATTCTGCAGGAGGTGGATCTCTGTGGTAGGGGCAGTGTGGAGGATTCTGCAGGAGGTGGATCTCTGTGGTAGGGGCAGTGTGGAGGATTCTGCAGGAGGTGGATCTCTGGGTAGGGGCAGTGTGGAGGATTCTGCAGGAGGGATCTCTGTGGTAGGGGCAGTGTGGAGGATTCTGCAGGAGGTGGATCTCTGTGTAGGGGAGTGTGGAGGATTCTGCAGGAGGTGGATCTCTGTGGTAGGGGCAGTGTGGAGGATTCTGCAGGAGGTGGATCTCTGTGGTAGGGCAGTGTGGAGGATTTGCAGGAGTGGATCTCTGTGGTAGGGCAGTGTGGAGGATTCTGCAGGAGGTGGATCTTGTGGAGGGGCAGTGTGGTAGGATTCTCAGGAGGTGGATCCTGTGGTTAGGGGAGTGTGGAGATTTGCAGGAGGTGGACTCTGTGGTAGGGCAGTGTGGAGTTAGATCTCAGGAGGTTGGATCTCGTGGTGATGTGGCATGTGGAGGATTCTGCAGGAGGTGGATCTCTGTGGTAGGGGCAGTGTGGAGGATTCTGGAGGAGTGGATCTCTGTGGTAGGGCAGTTGTGAGGATTGCGCAGTGGGATCTCGTGGTAGTGGGCAGTGTGGAGGATTCTGCAGGAGGTGGATCTCTGTGGAGGGGCAGATGTGGAGTGGATCTTGCAGGAGGTGGATCTCTGTGGTAGGGGCAGTGTTGGAGGATTCTGCAGGAGTGTGGATCTCTGTGGTAGGGGCAGTGTGGAGGATTTGCAGGAGGTGGATTCTTGTGGAGGGCAGTGTTGGAGGATTTGCAGGGGTGGATTCTGGGTGTGGCTGTGTGGGAGGATTTGCAGGGGGTGGATCTCTGTGGTAGGTGGGGCAAGGTGTGGAGGATTCTGCAGAGATGTGGTGGATCTCTGTGGTATTGGGCAGTGAGTGGAGGATTCTGCAGGAGTGGATCTCTGTGGAGGGGCAGTGTGGGGATTCTGCAGGAGGTGGATCTCTGTGGTGGATGGAGGTGTGGAGGATTGTGCAGGAGGTGGATCTCTGTGGTAGGGGCAGTGAGTGTGGAGGATTCTGCAGGAGGTGGATTCTGTGAGGGGCAGTGTGAGAGTGATTCTGCAGGAGGTGTGGAATCTCTGTGGTGAGGGAGTTGTGGAGGATTCTCGAGGACCGGGTGGAGCTTGTGGATAGGGGCAGTGTAGGGAGGATTCTCAGGCAGGAGTGGATCTCTTGGTGGGCTCGGGAAGTAGTGTGGAGGATTCTGCAGGAGGTGGTCCTTGTGGAGTGGGATCCAGTGTGGGCATGGGATTCTGGCAGGATGGTCCTGTGGGAGAGGAGTGTGGAGGATCTGCGAGAGGTGGATCTCTGTGGGAGCAGTGTGGAGGATTCTGCAGGATTGTGGTCTTTTGTGGGGGCCAGTGTGGAGGATTCATGCGGTAGCTGGATCTCTTGGTAGGGGCAGTGTGGAGGATTCTTAGGCAGGAGGTGGATCTCTGTGGTAGGGGCAGTGTGGAGGATTCTGCAGGAGGTGGATTCTGTGGTAGGGGCAGTGTGGAGGATCTGCAGGAGGTGGATCTTGTGGTGAGGCAGTGTGGAGGTTCTGCAGGAGAGCTGGATCTTGTGGTAGGGGCAGTGTGGGGATTCTGCAGGAGGTGGATCTCTGTGGTAGGGCAGTGTGGAGGATTCTGCAGTGAGGTGGACTCTGTGGTAGGGCAGTGTGGAGGATTCTGAGGAGGTGGATCTCTTCTGTGGTAGGCAGTGTGGAGGATTCTGCAGGAGGTGGATCTCTGTGGTGAGGGCAGTTGGAGGATTCTGGGAGTGGATCTCTGTGGAGGATCGGGAGTGGGAGATTCTGCAGGAGTGGGATCTCTGTGGTAGGGGCAGTGTGGAGGATTCTGCAGGAGGTGGATCTCTGGTTGTGGAGGGCAGTGTGGAGGAGATTCTGCAGAGGGGGTCTTCTGTGGTAGGGGCATGTGAGAGGATTCTGCAGAGGTGGATCTCGTGGTAGGGGCAGTGTGGAGGATTCTGCAGAGAGGTGGATCTCTGTGGTAGGGGCAGTGTGGAGGATTCTGCAGGAGGTGGATCTCTGTGGTAGGGGCAAGTGTGGAGGATTCTGCAGGAGGTGGATCTCTGTGGTGGAGGTCAGGATGTGGAGGATTCTGCAGGAGGTGGATCTCTGTGGTAGGGGCAGTGTGGAGGATTCTGCAGGAGGTGGTCTCTGTGGTAGGGGCAGTGTGGAGGATTGCAGGAGGTGGTCTCTGTGGTAGGGCAGTGTGGAGGATTCTGCAGGAGGTGGATTCTGTGGTAGGGGCAGTGTGGAGGATTCTGCAGGAGTGGATCTCTGTGGTAGGGGCAGTGTGGAGGATTCTGCAGGAGGTGGATCTCTGTGGTAGAGGCAGTGTGGAGGATTCTGCAGGAGTGGATCTCTGTGGTAGGGCAGTGTGGAGGATTCTGCAGGAGGTGGATCTCTGTGGTAGGAGCAGTGTGGAGGATCCTGCAGGAGGTGGATCTTGTGGTAGGAGCAGTGTGGAGGATTCTGCAGGAGTGGATCTCTGTGGTAGGGCAGTGTGGAGGATTCTGCAGGAGGTGGATCTCTGTGGTAGGAGCAGTGTGGAGGATTCTGCAGGAGTGGATCTCTGTGGTAGGGGCAGTGTGGAGGATTCTGCAGGAGGTGGATCTCTGTGGTAGGAGCAGTGTGGAGGATTCTGCAGGAGCTGGATCTCTGTGGTAGGGGCAGTGTGGAGGATTCTGCAGGAGGTGGATCTCTGTGGTAGGAGCAGTGTGGAGGATCCTGCAGGAGGTGGATCTTTGTGGTAGGGACAGTGTGGAGGATTCTGCAGCTTCATTACACTTATTCATACTCAAATCGGCCATCGGGTCTTCTCCAGTAGCTTGCTGATTTCCTTCCGACCTTGTGGTGCAGCTTCCAGCACTATATCGAATTCCTTTAGTTGTACTCTCCATCAGGGCTATGGAGTCGGTAAGCCAAACATCTGACCCTTTAATTTCACTGACTCCGACACCAACTCCACCAAAATGGACATAGACTCCATGACTCCAACTTCACAACCATGAATGTGAAGTCAGTAATGCACACATCCGATTCCTCAATTTCCCTGAATTAGACTCCACCCAAAATGGGCCCCAACTCTAAATTTCCACAGCCCTGTTCTCGATCAAGTTTTCCTAGTACTACCGTATAATATACAAGTAGATTGCCAATTTGTTTTTTTCATGCAGTAATGTGGCCCCATGAAGGAGCCACACTGAATTAGAGTTCTTTTGTCAATACAAAACATTTCATCATATAACATCCTGCTGACCAACTCTTGCACTATAGAATATGCTTAGTTTGGTTTCTAATTTGAAACCTGTCCACCTGGGGTGTCCCTGTTGGCAAAATACTTGCTGACAGCATTGCTTTCAACATCACTGATCCACACAAATTCACAATAGAGACATACAAAAACAATACATACATCAAATATACAATACACCCAAATGCACAATTTATTAATTTACACAATACAGACAAATTCACAATACAGGCATCAAATACAGACAACGAAAATCCAATGCATACATCAAATAGACAACACACTGAACAACTCAGACAAATACACAATACAGACGTCAAACACAATCTAGATACCAGATATACAATAGATATATGAAACAAAAACAATACAGATATCAAACGTACAACACAGACAAAACACAAATCAGGTACCAAACACAAAATAACACATCAAATACACACAACAAGCACCCACAACATATACACAACACATGCAAAAAACACAAAGCGCAAACACCAGATGCACAACACATACACTAAACACACAACATGGACAACAAATACAGAATTCACACACAAATATACAGCAACACACCACCACACAGTGCCAAAACAATGTAAAAATACAGCGTCCAAATAATGAAAAAGTAAGAATTAGACTTACCGATAATTACCGTATGTTTCTAGCAGTCCATCATGATAGCACTATAGGAGTTGTCTCCCATACCCTATATAAGGATAGGAAGTACAACACGAGAGGTTAAAAATCCCTCCAACCCCACGCTCTACAGTGGCTTTCAAATTACCACACCAGTTCAACACAATTTTATTTGACAATTCGGTTACACAAGATGTTAGCATCACACTCATGTAAAGGACAAGGGAGGGAAATATAAGTGCTGTCATGAGGGTCTCCAGGAAACATGATTACTGGTAAGACTACCGTATATACTCGTGTATAAGCCAACCCGTGTATAAGCCGACCCCCCTACTTTTAGGGAAAACATATTGACTCGTGTATAAGCCGAGGGTGGACCCCAGCACAGGTATACAGCCCCCCCGCAGTGTGGTATACAGGCCCCCCCAGTGGTAGTATACAGCAGCCTCCCCAGTAGTATATACAGGCCCCAGCAGTATTACAGCAGCCTCCCCAGTGGAATATACAGGCCCCAGCAGTATATACAGCAGCCCAGTGGTATATACAGACCCACCAGTCTATACAGCAGCCCAGTGGTATACAGGCCAGCAGTATATACAGCAGCCCCCAGGGTACACAGCAGCCCCCAGGGGTACACAGAAGCCCCAGGGGTGCACAGAAGCCCCAGGGGTACACAAAAGCCCCAGGGTACACTGAAGCCCCAGGGTGCACAGAAGCCCCAGGGGTACAAAAAAGTCCCCAGGGGTGCACAGAAGCCCCAGGGTACACAAAAGGCCCCAGGGGTACACTGAAGCCCCCAGGGGTACACAAAAGCCCCCAGGGGTGCACAGAAGCCCCCAGGGGTACACAAGCCCCAGGGTACAATGAAGCCCCCAGGGGTACACTGAATCCCTCAGGGTGCACAGAAGCCCCAGGGGTACACTGAAGCCCCAGGGGTACACAGAAGCCCCAGGGGTACACTGAAGCCCCAGGGGTGCACAGAAGCCCCCAGGGGTACACTGAAGCCCCAGGGGTACACAGAAGCCCCAGGGGTACACTGAAGCCCCCAGGGGTGCACAGAAGCCCCAGGGGTACACAAAAGCCCCCAGGGGTGCACAGAAGCCCCCAGGGTACACAAAAGCCCCCAGGGGTGCACAGAAGCCCCCAGGGGTACACTGAAGCCCCCAGGGGTGCACAGAAGCCCCAGGGGTACACAAAGTCCCAGGGTACACTGAAGCCCCAGGGCGCACAGAAGCCCCCAGGGGTACACTGCAGCCCCAGGGGTGCGCAGAAGCCCCAGGGGTACACAGAAGCCCCCAAATGCTGGCACTTGCCCCCCCCTGCTGCTTATCTAACCATCCCGGTCTTCTGCTCAGCGCCGCTCCTCGGTGATCTGTTCTCCATGCTCCGTCCTCGCTGCATCCGGGATCCCGGCCGTCGCACGATGACGTCATATGCCTGCGACGGCCGAGGATCCCGATGTAGCGGACGGAGCACCGAGGAGCGGCGCTGTGCAGAAGACGGAATGGTAAGATAAGCCCCAGGGTACACTGAAGCCCCCAGGGGTACACAGAAGCCCCAGGGTACACTGAAGCCCCAGGGGTGCACAGAAGCCCCCAGGGGTACACAAAAGCCCCAGGGGTGCACAGAAGCCCCAGGGTACACAAAAGCCCCAGGGGTGCACAGAAGCCCCCAGGGGTACACTGAAGCCCCAGGGGTACACAGAAGCCCCAGGGGTACACAAAGTCCCAGGGGTACACTGAAGCCCCAGGGTGCAAGAAGCCCCCAGGGGTACACTGCAGCCCCAGGGTGCGCAGAAGCCCCAGGGGTACACAGAAGCCCCCAAATGCTGGCACTTGCCCCCCCTGCTGCTTATCTAACCATCCCGGTCTTCTGCTCAGCGCCGCTCCTCGGTGCTCTGTTCTCCATGCTCCGTCCTCGCTGCATCCGGGATCCCCGGCCGTCGCACGATGACGTCATATGCCTGCGACGGCCGAGGATCCCGGATGTAGCCGGACGGAGCACCGAGGAGCGGCGCTGTGCAGAAGACCGGGAATGGTAAGATAAGCAGCGGGGGGATGAAGCCCTTACACAGAGGGGGGGGTGAGTGCCAGCATTTGGGGGGCAGATATGCACTGCTTCCCCCTGCCGCTGATTGACAGGGGGAAGCAGTGCATATATAATGAGCGGCCCCACGTGACGGGGCCGCTCATACAGCAGCCTCCCCCGCCTCCTCCAGCCTCCCCAGCCCTGGACACAGCCCCCACCACACCATGTACCGTATTGACCCGTGTATAAGCCGAGGGGGAGACTTTTTAGCCCAATTTTTGGGCTGAAAAACTCGGCTTATACACGAGTATATACGGTAATTCTTACTTTCTAGAGTGTCCCTCATGACAGCACCATAGGAGTATACCCATTAAATATTTCAGGGCAAGCCAATAGCCTGCAAGACCTTCCTACCGAATGTGGTCTGTTGATGAGAAAGTATCGTATATACTCGAATATAAGCACTTTTTGTGCTGAAAAATGGCCCCTCGGCTTATAATCGAGTTACTCCTATTTGCAATAGGGGGGGTGGTGATGAGGGGCTGGAGAAGGCTGGCGTGGGCTGCAGAGACAGACGTTGCTCACATGGGTCTGCTCATTAGTGTAATGTAATAGGCACTGCATCTCCCGCCCATTACCTCATCTCTGAAGCTGGTGCAGGGAGATAGACGGGGGATGCGGCGCACATTAAATTACTCTTAGTATACACATCTGTCCCCCATCATTGTATATGGCCGCTATGCTGCTGCACACAAAAATTAGTAAATGATTTTACTCACCTCTCCGTCGCTCCTTTGCCGTAGTGCAGTATTCTCCTGTATGCCCCGGGCATCTGATCATGTGAGTGGTGCAGCATAGTGATGTCATCGCTGTGCATTCTGCTTGTATGATCAGATGCCTGGGACAAGACAGTTGGACACTGCAATGCTATATGGGAGCAACGGAGAGGGGAGTTAAATAATTTATTATTTTTTTGAATGCGGCAGTATGAGGGCCATATACAATGATGGAAGGGGTATATACCAGGATGAGGGGCTATATACAGTGATTGGGGATGTATACAGTGATGAGGGGATATGTACCAGGATAGGGGGCTATATACAGTGATAGGGGCTACAGTATATACAATGGGGGGGGGGGGGTAATATACCAGGAAGAGGGGGACATATATACCAGGATGGGGACAAATATACCATGATACGGGGCCATGTACCAGGATGGAGGATGAGGGCTATGTACCAGGCTGCGGGGCTGATGTATTTCCTACCCGAGACTTATACTCAAGTATCTACAGCTTATCTAATTTATTGTGAAAACAGAATGTATTTAGGCCTAACCAAGATGCGGCCTTGCAAATCTGTTCTACTGTCGCACTTGTTTTTCTGCCCATGAAGTAGATATGGCTTTAGTGGAATGGGCCCTTCCTATGTCTTTAGGGGACTTCCCTTCTAAAACATAGGCTGCTGTACTCATGGATGTTAACCATCTAGCTAATGTCACCTCAGACGCCTTCTTCCACTTTTTTTACCCCAGAACTGTAGGAATAAATTAGAGTCCACTCTCCAATTCCAGGTAGCCTCCAAATATGCCAGCACTGATCTTTTAACATCTAAGGAATGTAACCGAGTTTGTTTTGGTTAGAAGGATTTTGGCAGAAGGGTACTCTAGAATGTGAGAAACAATTGCTCACCTGGACAGATTGTGTGCACCCACGACCAGTATGAACGCTCAGATCAGCTGCTGCAAAATCCACACGTCCACAAGCACCGTGGTAGAAATAATTGTATTAAGACATCTTTTGGACCGGATTCCTGGCTCTGCTCTTTCTTTCTCAGCTTGGCGATCAGAAGGCCCTTCGTCCTAACACAATTTTTTTGGCAGAAGGATGACAGAAAGATCTCCTGATTAAGGTTAGCTGTGGAGACCACTTTTGGGAGAAACTAGGATCTAATCTAAGCACTATGAAGTCTTCCTGGATCTGTAAGTAGGGATCTCTAATGGAGAGAACCTGGATTTCATCACTTTCTTTTACTGTGGTGACTGCCACTAAGAATGCTGTTTTGAAGTATAATTCTCTAATGAAGAGATCTTCCAATGGATGTGAAGAGGATTGCAGAGAGCCTATGGGACCAAATTCAGATCCCTAGGAGGATCCAAGGATGCAATGCCAGAGGAGAACCAAAGAAGGCTCCTAGGGCCGAGATTTGCACCTCTACTAGGTTTCAACACCTTACTAAATCCTTCTTGCAGAAAGTCAAGGATTCTTGGAACATCTGGTCTGGAGGGATCCAGGGACTGAACCCCACAAAAGGAGCAGAAAGCTTTCCAAACTTTCTTATAAGTAGATTGCGTGACAGATTTCCTACTTGCTTGAAGAGTGGTTATCATTTGGTCTGATAGACCTTGTGCCCTTAGGACCTGCCACTCAGGATCCAGGCTTTGTCAATGTTTTGCATGTTTAACTCAATGGTTGCTGTCATAGGATATCCAACTCTTTCTTTGCCACGCACCATCTTTAATCTAACTGGTCTAACGACACACAGTGCTCGCATCAATGCAATCACCATAATCGGCTGGCAGTCTCTGATAAATTTCCTTTGGGTTGACACCTTCTGATGTCAACATTTCAAAGACAGCATGTTCCTTAAATCGCATTGACTGCCTGTGCAGATTTGCATTCATTACATTGTAACAACACAATCAATCATTGCTAAGGCATCTTGGCAACTAGAGCTGTAGACAAAAGTCTACTGAACAGTCCAGTACCTGCTGCATACCAATGCTGCCATCTGCTGAGGTGTTACGAAGGTGGAGTCATTACTTTTCATTCAACCCTCGTAGAAAGGATAGATAGAAAGAAAGAATAGATAAATAGAAAAATATACATAGATACAATTCAAATGCCTATATAATGTCCCACCCCCTATATATTGTAAGCTTGCACCCTTTAGTGCTTTTCTATCTTTCTCTCTATCATCATTGATCATGTATCTATCTTTACACATCTTTTACACAGAAAAATCCATTAATTTCAGTGACTTGCGAATTTCTCCGCTACATGTCACACAAACGTTAAACATGGATAATTTTTAGCAGGGGTAGGGAAGTCCAGGCCTCGAGAGCCGCACACAGTCCAGGTTTTCAAGATTTCCTTAATATTTGACAGTTGGAATCATCTCAAGTGCAGGAGATTAAATTACCAACTGTCAAATACTAGGGAAAACTTGGACTTCGTGCGGCTCTCGAGGCCTGGAGTTCCCTACCCCCAGTCTATAGAGTGGACCAATAGTCGGACAGCAATCCTGAAGGTTGGATGTCATCACAAAGGGGCAGGTCAGGTAGACATGAACTAGACACTTTTAGTGACAGGCTTGACCTCATCAGAGTACATCTCCCAACCTTAAGTCTAAAACAAGCTCATGCAACTGAAGCCACTGTAGGCCCAACAGCAGTGGATGAGACAGACTGGGAAGCACGAGGATGAAGATTTTCTCAGAGTGCAGCATACCCACCCAATGATCCACTTGCTCAGTGATAAATAGAATGGGTTCAGACAGAGGTTTTCCATCTACAGACAATATAATGATTGTCACTTGAGGTTGCCAGATAGGAATGTGATACAGATCCACTATGGCCTTTTGCACTAAGTTCCCGGGAGAACCAGAGTCCAAGAGGGCCGACTCAGAAAATCGGACAGACCTAGAGTATATGGACACATAGAGGCCTTGAAATGAAAAGGATTTGCTCTCACCTACAGTGGCGTCTCACACGGACCCTAGGCAGGGAAGTTTCCGAGCTCCACTGAGCAGGCTCAGATCTAGTGTTTCAGAATACTGAAGTAGAAGCACCCTCCTTCGGTGCTCCAGACTTCCAGACAGTGTTGAGCCATATCCACATAATCGACTTATATGGGTTCAAGAGTAGGAACTGGTTTTTTACACTGTTGCATGATGGGTCTATGAAAGGAGTGGGCCTGAGCAAAGATCTCCTCTCTTGGTTCACTTCACACAATGCATATACTAGGTCCTCCACTGTGGAAGGAACATCTCGACTAGTCAGTTCGTCTTTGATTCTTCCGGACAGACCATCCCAGCACTTCATTTTTCCAGTCTAATTCAGAGGACAGGTGATGAAAATGGAAAGCATACTAGGCTACAGAGAATTCTTTGGTGAAACCTCAAGAACGCAGATGCCAAAGAGGTGACACGACCACGTTCATCAAAGGCGAGGGCCTCAAGGAAGACTGGCAGGTTGGAGAGTACAGGATCTATCCCAGAGTGGATTAATCCAGTCCAAAGTCTCACTGGACCGATGCAACATCAGAAAGGCCACATTGGAGAGGTCAGAGGCAAAGAGATGAGGTAAGGGTTCAAAATGCAATAAGCATTGATTGAGGAAGTGGAGGAGCAGCCAGAAGCAGACTGGAATGAGGATTAGAAATCACAACCATAGTAGTAGTTTGAAGTCTGGGTAGATGTCTCAGTAGAACTAGATGGAAAGGCTGAAGTCTGGGTAGAACTAGATGGAATGGCTGCTTGCAGATCATTCAAGCAGGAATCCATCAAATTCATAAAAGCTATTATTTGGGTTTAAGTCTCTGGTTGATTGGTTCTTGTAGTAATTGTGTCATCTGGGGGACTTGGAGCCAGGTAGGAGGATTACCAAGTCTTCACTAGAGACTCAGGTAAAGAAGATAAGTTATTGCTGGTAGGTAGCCACCAGGTGTAGCACCAAGGGGTCTCATTACCATAAAAGCTGACTCCAGGGGTCGAGCTCACATGGACTGACCAAGTCTCTGGAAAGGTGCGGCCTAGATAGTTGATGCTGGCAGGTATAGAGCTCAGCAGGTTCTGGCATATGCGGCAGTTATTTGGCAGCATAATCTGTTTAGGCAGATGCAGCACTACAGGTATGGATATACCAGATATGACGGCACTACAGGTGAAGGCTGATACAGGCAGGGTACTAGGACAGAGACATAAGCTAGTGGACACAGGAAGAGAATATACAGGCACGGGTAGTAAAAAGGATACAAGGAATGGGACCTGACAACTTGCAGCATGTCTCTAGCAATTGACCACATTGCTCAGGCATCTCCCAATGGGGGAAGGTGCCTTAAAAACACTCTGATTATCAGCCATAGGCTGAGAAGCATTTCCGGGTTAGGAGCGAGAGTTCCACCAGTGTGGCCTAAGCGTGCTCCCAGGAGACCTTGGCACCGTGCGCTGGCCCTGGGAGCAGGAGATGTCAGATGGAGTCCAAACAGACACCGCGGAACCAGTATACTGGGAACTACAAGGGCTTTTTTTCAATATTTAATACTTCAACATTCATTGCGCTTGACTCCATGGGTGTTTTCCAGAGATAAAATCCACCCATAGATGAACTCCTATTGTGAGTTCCAAAATGTGGTCACGTGAGGGGGTTCCTACTGTTCTGGCACTCTGCAAATGGAGTCCGCAAACTATTTTAGGAAAATTTGTGCTCCAAAAATGAAATGGTGCTCCTTCCCTCTTGAGCCCTAGTATGTGGCCAATCAGTACTGTACAGTCCCCTGTGGGATTCACAAATATAGGAAAATCCAGTAATTCGCCATAGGTTCTATACAGCTATGACATTTTACGTATTATGTAATACGTGTAACTTTTTAATCATGCTGTAATAAACTTCATAGTTTTAAAGAAAGTATGGCGAAGTGCTGGATTTTCCTATATTTGTGACTTTTGCTTGGACCGGCAAACCTTTTCATGCACCGTCAGAAAATATCGGTTTTCCATTAACTACAACAATGAGCTGAATTATCCTTTTAAGTCACATGTGGGTTTTGCCCTGTTCCGGAGAAATTGTGTAACACATTTTGGGCCATTTTTTATACCTATTCCCCTTGTCAAAATTGGGAGTTAACTGGGGTTAAAACATTTAAATGGTAAAAATGTATTTATTTTTTCTTCACCACCCAATAGTATAACATTTTGTGACACAGCTTTGGTGTCAATTTGCTCACTGCACTAAATTCATTGAGTGGTGCAGTTTGTAAACTTGTAGTTTACTTGTGGGGGATTTCTGCTATTCCGGCATTTCAGGGGCTCTGCCAATGTGACAAGGGATTCCCAAACCATACCACCTAAATCTGAAATCCAATATAGTATTCCTTATCTTCTAAGCTTTGCACTGTACCTAAAAAGCAGTATTCAATGACATATGAGGCATCAGTGTACTCAAGAGTAATTGCACAACAAATTGTATGCTCCATTTTTTTACTGCTATCCTTGAGAAAATACAACATTTGGGGCTAAAACAACATGTTTGTGGCAAAATGTTTTTTTTTTCTTTTCACGACTGAATGTTTTACATTTCTATGAAGCATGTGAGGATTGAAAGGTGCTCACCACACACATAGATAAGTTTCTTGAGGGGTCTAGTTTCCAAAACGGGATCACTTGTGGGTGTTTCTAATGTTTACTTCAGGGGCTCTCCAAATGCAACATGTTTTTGCTAATGCTTCCAGACAATTTTTTTTTTATTATTCAACTTTGTTTTAATACATTTTTACATTTATAACAAAGATAAACAAACACTCAAGAAAAATATTCAGAGAAGCTATGAGATCTCAAGGCATATCAAAGCATTAGAGGTAAAGGATACGGATTGCAAATGCAATAGTTGAAAATTCAAATAGACGAAGTCCAGGAATGTCTTTGGCTTATGATTATGTTAAGTCTCTATACAATTCAAGAATGACAGAACCCATAGAGTCCAAAAGGTCAGAAATCGCCAACCATGACAAAAAGATCCATTAGGTTAAGGCAGTGAATACAATTTATCCTACAATTGGAAGTTTTCAATCAACAATGTCCAATCCCTCCATACCTTATCAAAAGCTTCTATATTATTATGGAGTATAGCTCTCATCCACTCCATAAGGTATACATCTTTTATTCTAGCGTATAAATCAGACATGGTAGGAACTGTAGACCTCTTCCAAAAAAGAGAGTTCAAGCACCTGGCAGCTGTTAACAGGTGTAGTAACAATTTTATCTGCGATTTGCTTAGACCCAGTGGAAATAAATTCAATAAATAGGTCCAAGGGTCCAGGGGCAAGTCCCTATCAAGGATCTTTTCCATCAGCATCCCCACCTCCCTCCAGTAGACTCGTATCCCACTACCGTCCCAAAAGATATGGTAGATGCACCCCCGATCCGCACCTCCAGCATATGTGCGGGATCATATGATTGAATTTATGGAGTACTTCAGGTGTGTGGTACCAGGTGTATTTATAGCTGATCTGAAGGCTCTGGATCACACCACCTGCCTCTTTTGTTGGGAAATCACCTGTCCCAGCCATCCTTCCCACCTCTGCATGTAAAGATGTCTGATTGGGGATCGCGGATCAGGTGCATGCAATAGACCATATATATCGGTTATAAGGCCCTTGGTGGAGGTGCCTCTAGAGCACAAAAACTCAAATGCTGTAGGATAGGGATCTCCATGACAAACCATAGCCAGATCTAAAATAGTGCCCTATTTGCTGGTGTGAAAAAGACAGAGTTAATGGTAGATTGTGTTTTTTGAG
Organism: Allobates femoralis; assembly: GCA_033576535.1. Classification (NCBI taxonomy): domain Eukaryota; kingdom Metazoa; phylum Chordata; class Amphibia; order Anura; family Aromobatidae; genus Allobates; species Allobates femoralis. The sequence goes on from JARQOC010000003.1 coordinate 558,169,014, forward strand.
AGATCCTCAAATATTCTAGGTTTCCTAGTCACGGGATCAACAAATCTCTAAAACTAAAGAGACCTGCTTCTGCCCATCTATGAATCACCAAAGCACTCATCTTCCCCATTAAATGTGGAATGTAGAGGAAAGGTGTTAGAAAAGAAGCATGAGAAGCTAGCTGGAATTTAATTCAGCCACAAATCCCTAGTGAAAACCATGGGACCCGGAAGGGACTTAGAGGGTACATCATATGCCTGTGCCCAGATCAACAAACTCGGGTGATGCGGGACTAGGCATAGTTTTTCTATTTCTGTCTATTATATGCCTGCTTCCAGACAATTTTGAGTTTGTTAGACACTCCTTCAGTTCCGAGTCCTGCAGTGCACCCAAACAGTAGTTTTCTACCCTATATGGTGAATCACTGTAATCATCAGAAATTGCTCAACAAATTTTGGGGACCATTATCTTCTGTTACCCTTGTGAAAATGCAAAAATTTTAGGCTAAAGTTAAATTTTTGAGGAAAAAAAAGTAAAATTTCCATTTTTTCCTTCCACATTGCTTTAGTTCCTGTGGAGCACCTGAAGGGTTAAACTTCTTCAATGTGGCTTTAAACAGTCTGAGGGGTGTAATCTTTGGAATGGTGTCACTGTTGGGTAATTTCGGTCACCTAGGCCCTTCAAAGTCTCTTCAAATGTGATGTGGACCCTAAAAAAATGTTTTTTTTTCTTGGAAATTGTGAAATTACTGATATACTTTGAACCCTTCTAACTTTTCAGCCCAAAAAAATTATATTTCAAAACTTGTGCTGTTGTAAATTAGACGTGGGAAATGTTATTTATTAACTATTTTGTGTGGTATAACTCTTGTTTACAGGCATAAAAATTCAAAATGATAAAATTGTGAAATTTTCTCCAAATTTCCAATTTTTTCACTAATAAACTCAAGAAATTTTTACCTAAATTTATTGATAACATGAAGTCCAATATGTCACGAAAGACAAACTCAGAATCACTAGGATCCGTTGAAACGTTCCAGAGTTATAACCTCATTAAGTGACACCGATCAGATTGAAACAAATGGCCTGATCATTAAGGTGCAAACCAGGCTCTGAAATACAGGGTTTAAGGGTGTGCATATTTTTGCAACCACATTATCTTACTTCTTAATTTTCCTTTTCCACCCAAAAAGATTTCAGTTTATTTTTTAAGTGATTTGTATAATTAATGACATCAAAGGTGGAAAAAGTTCTGAAATTTTTCTTTTTAGTGTGATTTTTTGACATGATAAAAACAGTGCATTTTAATAGGGGAGTGTAGACTTTTTATATCCACTGTATCAGACATAAAGGTAGAAATTTAAGGTTACATTTCCATTGTGGATTTTATGCATTGTACTATATTTAACTTTATTACAACCTCTTGCTCTGTCAGGTTATATTTGCTCTTCTCTGAAATGTAATTCTGTATCGAGACATGAATAACTAAACTCTTACTCTCCGGGGGAATACGTTGGCTGTCTTCCCGGAGCACAGAGCTGAATTTAAGGTAACCATATCTACCTGGATAACAGACTATCTTCTTCAATGGCTCTGCCTACACCTGTGCCCTTTTTTACAAAACACTTTCAATGGCCTCTCCTGATTTTTCTTTATTTTGTGTTTAATCCTCATAATATTTTAAACCTTCTGATTCATTGTGATGGAATATCTCAACTTTTTTCTAATTCAGACTAAGCTCAGTTTTTAACAATGTGCTACATACAGTATGGTTTAATTTTATTTTCAAGTGCACAGCCTACCGCCATGTGTCTTCTATGCCATGTTGTGCTACCTGCAACCCTCTGCATTTGTACTTTTCATGTCATAGGTTCATGAGCAGGGATAGCCCAGCACTGTATAATCATATCTGAGTTCCTCATACATCAAAAGACTATTGTTCCTTGACTCCTGTTTAGCCCACCAGATAGGAATATGTGAGTTAGACTGGTGGCTGACTATGTGTGCAGCTTCCACGCCCTATATTTTAAGAAAATTGTGAAATGCAGCCAACTACTATAACATCATGTCTTCAATAGGCAGACGTGAGGGAGGAGATGGATGGTGGTACGGAACTGTGCACAGCTTTGTGGTTAAGAGAGTTAAGTTTATGTTGTACTTTGTAGTCGATAGGTAACCAATGCAATGGTTGACACAAAATGGAGTCATCGGTGTTGTGGCTGGATAGAAAAAGATAAAATAATATGCATTATTACTTTTCAGATAAGCTGATCGATGTTCTGTCAATCTTTATAAGAATGCCCCTTTCCACGTCCCATAAATTGGAGAATCGTAATAATTTATAATTATTTTATCATTATTATTTAACAGCTTTCAGCTCGATCAGGAGCCATGGCAACTTGAAGGATATAGGAACTCTATAGGAAGATTGATCTTGTGAAAGTTGATATGTCTGTCAGAGTCTTTTCCACTGTTACCTTGACAGTATCAAGCCTTCGGGTTGCTGGTCTTCCTCTTTGCCGTGTTCCTTCTATTCTTCCAACCATGATGTCTTTCTCCAGTGGTTGCTCTCTTTGTATGATGTGTCCACAGTAGGCAAGTCATAGTATGGTAATCCTTGCTTCGAATTACACGTTTGGCTTGACTTGTTCGAAAATTGATTTGTGGGGGCGTGTCCTGGCAGCAATGGAGCTGGCTGTGTAACTCAGGAGCTCTGCACAGCCTGAGCACAGAAGCAGCCATAACAAGAAAGTGAAGGAACCTGGGCACTTCAAATTCGGCACGGAGCTTCCTGAACTGCCTGTGCAACTGATGGGCAAAACAAAACCTCCTGTGAGGCAATCCCCTAAGAGGGTCACCGACTATTTCCTAGCCAGTAACAGCTCTCTCAAGATGGTGCCTCCCTCCTCTCCTCGTGCACAGAGAGCTGCGCGCCGCACCACAGTGCAGGCTGAAGACCTGGGGGACGCTGAACTAATGGATGCCCCACTCACCATAGGTATGATGGCGGATCTCCTGGCGAGCCTCCGATCCTCCCTGCAGCAGGATATGAGGGCTATGGTGGCGGAGGTGCGGGGGGAGATTGCGGAGCTGGGCGCACGAGTTGACAAATTGGAGCAGAAAATGGCGGAGGTGGTTCGCTCACACAATGAGCTACTGGACTCCTATGACCGGCTCCAGAGCAGAACAGACAGAATATCCGCAAAGACCTTAGATTTAGAAGATAGATTGCGCCGCAACAACATTAGGCTCAGAGGCATACCAGAGCAGGTGGCGGCGGGTGATCTAAGGTCATACCTCAAAGACTTCATCAAAACAGTGATGCCTGAAACCCCTCAGGAGCTCCTGGTTGTGGATAGAATTCACAGGGTCCCTAAGCCTCCCTCGGTCCCTGAAGACAGTCCTAGAGATGTGCTAGCCAGGCTCCATTACTTCGAACTAAAGGAGGACTTCCTCCGTGTCCTCAGGCAGAGCCCGCACCTCCAGGATCAATATGCCTCTCTTGAAGTCTACCCGGACCTTTCTCCAGGCACCCTGGCTTTGAGGAGGGCATTCAGGCCTTACACCAAAATCCTGAGAGATCATGGAATACAGTATCGCTGGGGGTTCCCCACCAAGCTATTGATCCGTCGTAATGGCTCCCTGATTCCATGTCTCATTCCTCCGCACGCAGAGAAGAATCTAATTCGATGGGGACTGTGGCCGCCTGAATCTACATCACAATCCACTGCTCCTGCCGCCTCTCCAAGACCCAGGCCAGGAGGCCGCATCGATCCGGAGTGGTCTACAGTTTGATAACTCGACAAATACAGGTTCCTTTCTCTCCACACTGCACCTATGTGCTCTAGGCTGTGTTTTCCTGGCCGTCTCTCTGTTCTCGCCCTTTTCTCTTCCTTTCTGCCTTCTTTTCTCTCTCATCCTCTCTCCCTTTTTCTTTCTGCCTTTAAATAGGTAGGTGAATTTCTCATTCTCATTCCCTCCTAGCACTGAACAATTCCCCCTTTCTCCCCCCCTATCTCCCCCCTTTGACATACACTCCACCCCCTGTTAACCCTCTACTCCCTCTACTACTCTACTTTGCTCCCCTTCTTCCCCCCCTTAGTCTGAAGTCACCTCCTTTTCACCCTTTTTTCCCTTCTTCTCCTCCCCTATTCCCCTTCTCCTTTTCTGCTCGCCTCTCTTCCTGCTCCTTTCCTCTTACTACTCTTCCCTTCCCATTATCTATATCTCCCCCTTCCCCTTCCATTCTTGGCGCTCTTGCCACTTTTCCTAATTTCTCTGTTTGGACGAGAACTGAGTAACCCCCGTTGGGTGCTGCTCTTGCCGTGCACTCAGACTCAGGAATCATTTTTTTTTTTCCTTTTTTTCCTCCCTTATTGGGATGACATGCCTGTTCTGGACATTGGACTGTTGATATGTTCTTTTATCTTTCCATTCCCCTTTTTCTCCTTCCCCATCCTCTGCCCTGTAGCTGCAGATATCCTCACGGGGTGCTCCATGGACTTTGTCCTGCCTTTTACTAGCACACTGGTTTCATATAGATTCTGTTGGATCCCACCATGACTCTCACACTTTCTTCAATTAACGTAAATGGCCTGAACTCCCCTGGTAAAAGAAGCGTGGTGTGGCGTCAGCTGAAGAAATCCAGGAGTGATGTGCTGTTTTTGCAAGAAACGCACCTGCTGCGTGAGGACTGCCGCAGAATGGCATCTCGTGATTTCCCTACCCAGTTTTTTGCCTCTGCTGACTGTAAACGTGCAGGAGTGGCCATTTTTATTCACAAAAATGTTGACTTTTCTCTCATCACTGAGATTGCTGACCCTGAGGGCCGTTACATAATTGTCATTGGTCTTCTTAATAATGTATACTACACTTTATCTTCTGTGTATGGCCCGAATAAGGGGCAAAGTGCCTTTCTTAGAGACTTCCTCTCGGTCTTGGCCTCTCATGCTAGGGGATGTAGGTTGGTGGCTGGGGACCTCAACGCGCCCATGGAGAGACGCTTGGACTGTTCCAATCCGTCGACTTTCCGGGGTGATTTGGGGGCCCTTGTTGCCCAGTCCCATTTGCACGACATTTGGCGCTGTCTCCATCCCACCGACCGAGAATACACATTCATGTCTTCACGCCATGGCACATTAAGCAGGCTCGACTATTTCCTAGTATACGACTCCTTGATAACCCACTGTGTAGCCGCAGAAATTGCGACAATCTCTTGGTCTGATCATGCACAGATCTCACTGGAGATAGCTGACCCTGCTTCCATTCGGCCCCCCACTCGTTGGAGACTGAATGAATATCTCTTAACTAACTCCTCTCATACTCAGCATATAGGGACGCAGATAGAGCAATACTTTTTATCCAATGATAATGATGAGGTTGGGCCGGAGACTCTCTGGTTGGCCCACAAATCGGTCCTCAGGGGGTGCTAATCCAATTGGCCTCCCGAGTTAAACGGGAACGTGAGGCAAAGGTTACGGCTCTCCTGGCTAGGATTAAGCTCCTTGACCTTGCTTATAGAACCTCTCCTCAGAAATCCACGCAGGATGAGTTAACGGAGGCTAGACGGTCACTAAGGGCATGCTTATTGGTAACGGCAGAGAAATACCTAAGGAAAACTAACTCCAAATACTACAGCATGGGGGACAGGGCCGGGGCCCTCCTGGCCAGGAGAATCAAAAAAAGGGAATTACAGGCCAAAATTACTAGTATACATGATAATTCAGGTTCCATTATTCGTAATCCTGTCCAGATAGCGGAGGAATTTGGCAACTATTACAGCACCTTGTACAATCTGAGGGAGTCTGTGGACACTGTCCAGCCTTCCACTGAGTCTATACAATCATTCCTTTCTAAAGCTAACCTTCCCACTCTCTCCACTGATCAGTTGGCCTTTCTTAATGCCCCTATCACTGAAAAAGAGATTGTCTCGGTCATCAAGTCCATTAAAAAGCGCACCTCTCCTGGCCCAGACGGGTTCTCATATGCATATTACACCACCTTTACTGAGTTACTGACCCCTTATCTTCTTAAATTATTTACCTTTTGGCAGCGGGAGGGTTCCATCCGGCCTGAAGGTCTTGAGGCGTTAATAACCACAATTCCCAAGCCGGGGAAACCACTCACTACTCCGGGAGACTTTAGGCCCATATCACTACTTAATTGTGATTTAAAAATCTATGCCAAATTGTTAGCCTCCCGTCTCTCGGTTATCCTCCCCTCCTTGATTCAACTGGACCAGGTTGGATTCGTCCCAGAGCGTCAGACCTCTGACGGTACGCGCAGACTCCTGGATCTTCTGGATCTGCTCGAGCGGAAAAGGGTCCCCAGTGCACTCTTGTCTCTAGACGCAGAGAAGGCCTTCGACAGGGTGCACTGGGGATACTTGGACGGGGTCCTCTTGAAGTTTGGATTCCAGGGACCGATTCGGGATGCTATTAGGGCCCTCTATACTAATCCCTGTGCGGCAGCTAGTGCATCGGGCTTTCTTTCCTCCCGATTTACCATATCAAACGGTACCCGCCAGGGCTGTCCACTTTCCCCTCTTATATTTGCTCTCATAATGGAGCCATTAGCTTCTATAGTTCGTACACACCCAGGAATTAGGGGGGTGGCAGTTGGGAATCTTGAACACAAAATTGGTCTATACGCCGATGACGTGGTATTTTTTTGCACTGACTTGCATACCTCCCTACCCCATGTCCTCTCGGTTTTGGAAGAATTTTCATCAGCATCATACTATAAGCTAAATCTCTCCAAGTCGTCTATATTCCCCCTCCACCTCCCCAAAACAGAGCAAATATCTCTCCAAAACCTCTTTCCCTTTCACTGGGCTCAGGAAGGTTTTATGTATTTGGGTGTATGGATCTCCAGGTTGTCAGGGATAATAAAGCATAATTGGGATAAATTACGAACAACGATTCAACAGGAATTTGATAGACTCTCTGGAATGCAGCTCTCTTGGATGGCCAGAATCCAGATAGTTAAGATGTCCGTCCTCCCGCGGATCCTATACCTTTTGCGGTGTCTTCCCTTGCAGATTCCCTCCAGGTACCTCGCCCCGGTCCAAGCAGCGCTAAGCAAATTTATTTGGAGTGGCAGACCTCCTAGGATTGCTAGGAGGGTCCTCTCCCTGCCTTATGCTAGAGGGGGTATGGGGATTCCCAGCATTGCGGCTTATGCCAGAGCTGCGGCTCTGGAGGCAGCGGCACACTGGTGGTCTAACACTCTCAGATCTAGATGGATGCAGATAGAATTGGAATCCTCCCCGACTGGGTCCACTCGGCTTCTATTAGAAATGAATCTTTTGAGTCACAAGATCACCCCAAACACTGTTTAAGAACTATGACAAATTTACTTAGGATATGGTCGCAGGTGGGCAGACCCTTTTTTCCCTTCTTATACCGTTACATTTCCCTCACTGCAGCTGAGCATTCTGTTCAGAACTTATATCTGCAGGATTGGAAAAAACGGGGTGTGTTGCAGCTATCAGACGTTATGGATTCATCGGGGCGTCTGGAACAATTTTCGACACTGGTTTTGGAATTGGGTCTGCTTAACTCCACCTTCTTTAGATATCTCCAGCTAAGGCTGCTTTCACACTGCAGTTTTTTCACTGATCAGTGTCCATCAGATTTGTGTGCCAAAACCAGGAGTGTCTCCAAAACTCAGAACAGGTGTCAGTCTTTCAATTATACTTTTTCTCTGTAAGTTCCTCTCCTGGTTCCTCTCTGGGTTTTGGCACACAAATCTGATGGACACTGATCAGTGAAAAAACTGCAGTGTGAAAGCAGCCTTAGGCATTTTTTGACCACCCTGGAATGGCCTGTCCCGGATCTTGCCTCTATTGACTCAACCTTGCAGATATTTATAAAAAATGGATCACATGCTAGACATGGAACCTCCATAATGTACAGAGCCCTACTGAAACCTGAGGGGGAGGTGAAACTTCCCTATATGTCTAAATGGGAGGGTCTTTTGTCCTTTTTTGCCTCACTTGAGGACTGGCGGGCTGCAGCAGTTCATGCTGCCCGTTACTCCACATGTATAACGCATTTGGAGCAATCTAGGAAGACCCAGATGCAGTGGTACCTCACCCCGGAGAGAATAGCCAGATTTATCTCATCTCCGACTCGGGCACACCCCCACTGTTGGAAGGGGTGCCTGGTGATTGGAGACTCCCCGCATGTTTGGTGGTACTGCCCGGGTGTACGTACATTTTGGAGAGATGTTGAACGTATATTACTGGGAATTACTGGAATCCCTAATCCCCTCCTGCCACAGATGGCACTGCTGGGTATTGGATTGAATGCCATTCCTGGCCCTTTAAGACCCATCTACACTAATGTGTTGATTGCGGCGAGGCAATGTATTGCGGCTTGCTGGAAATCCCCTGTGACTCCTACTGCTGCGGATGTACTTGTCCGCCTCAACACTCACTTTCAGCATGAGTTGACCCTGTCCCACACAATTAAAAGGAGAACTAAGGTTCTGAGGTGGTGGGACCCGTGGGTGACCTCTGGGCATAATCTGGTCCAGATATAGAGTGAGCGCTCTAATACTAACACCTCTGTTATTGAATTATGTACGATATTACTGCAGCTTCTACCCCCTCCCTACCCCCCCTACCCTCCCCTGGTTAGTCTTCTTTATTTGTATGTTGAGTTGATATGTATTGTAATGCTCCTGATTTTTTTGGTTATGTACCTTCCAAAAATTTCAATAAAACTTCATGTTTAAGAAAATTGATTTGTTTGCTCTTCTTGCCATCCATGGTATCGATAACATCCTTCTCTAATGCCACATTTTGAAGACATCAATTCTTCTTTTGTCTTTTAGTAATATATTAGTGATCTTGAATTCCTATCTTCAATTAAATAATGAACTTTTATGATATGTAGACTTCCAGTGGTGTAAACTATGGTGCAATAAAAAAAAATATATATTACAGCCTACAGTAAAATTGAGTTGAAGTATTTCAGTGACCCATAGTGATGCTTTTTGGAAAACAGAAAAAGAACACCGTTCACAGAGCATGTTGCATTTAGAAAAAAACAAAACGCATTTTATGTAGTGTTTTCTGTATTTCATTTTTAGCAGTGCAGCTACAGAAGTCAGTTTATCTTAAGTGGAAAAATACTTGACCAGGCGCTCCATCACCACTGGACCCGGCGCTCCACCACCACTGGACCCGGCGCTCCACCACCACTTGGCCCGGCACTCCACCATCACTGGACCAGGCGCTCCACCACCACCAGAGCAGACCCAACCTACTGTGTCTCTCCCCATTGCCCTGTAGATTGCAAGCCCGCAAGGGCAGGGTCCTCTCTCTCCCCTCTGTATCGTTCTGTCACTGTTACGATTGTTCATTGTATTTTTAACTTGTTTGTATGTAACCCCTTCTCATGTACAGCACCATGAAATCAATGGTGCTCTATAAATAATAATAATAATAATAATAATTTGACTGACTCACTGCCAGTGAAGCATCAGAACAGGTTTTTTGTTTATATAGACCAGAGTAGAATAAGGTTGTGTGCACACATTGCAGAATTTTCTTATTATTGATGCTTTTTTCAGTACAGATTAGTCACAAAACAAGAAAGGTTTCCTGCGAAATGAATGAGAATCTTGAAATTCCATGCACACTGATTATTTGTGCTTTGTAGCTTTAGTGCAGATTTAACTCTGCAGTATGTCAATTTTCTCAGCGATTCATCCATAATATATGGGAAAAATTCACAACAAATATGCAAAAATCCATAAAAAATGTGGCAATAACACAGTTTTGCCACTGCATTTTTTCTGCCAAGAGATGAAGAAATGGTGCCGAAATTTCTGCACCAAATACTTTACATGTGTACATACCACATACAGTTAGTGGTGGATTAAGAGTAGCAGGAACCTGAGCAGTTTTGAAGTTGTGGGTCGCTCCAGCCTTGATGTATCATATTATTAAAGGGAATCTGTCAGGTCAAAAATCCATATGTAACTGATATCATTTTCTAATTTCTCTGATGAAGCTCCTCCTATTCATGTATTTCTATTATTTATAATCCCCTCTTATCCTGATTAAACTTCAAATTAAAAGATGCATTCCATCTGTCAATCACAGTGAGTGATCACATGTTTCTCTGTTGCACATTCCCCAAGGAATGAATATCCATGCATCACTGCACTGCTCTGCTCTCCTCTGGGTCTGCATCCTGTGTGTGTGGCTCTCTAGGCACAGGCACTCAGACTGAGGAGAAAGGAGGGGGGAGGAGATATGCACTCTTAGCAGATGCAGATCTGACATCTTCATTGTGAGTATCTAGGGCATGTGTGTAGTGTGTGCTGAGAGATTTCTTTGTGTTCATATCAACATTTGATCATTTGCTCAGCAGATACATGTATGGAGGAAAACCTATGTTCATATAAAGAAATAGAAATCTCTCACAGGCAGCACAGGCTAGAGATATTACTACAAGAGTTGTAGCACAAAACACCTGCCCCCTCTTAATCCTCTCCCCAGCAGCCTGCAGAAGCCTGAGATTCAGTGTAACTTCAGCAGAGGGGAAGGGCAGAATACCACCTAGGATAGGTGTGATTATTTAAATAACACATACCGTGACTATTCACTAGTCCGGTCAATTACTTTTTCAGCTGCCTGCTGGGTGTGCAGGTGCTTATAGCAAGAGAACTACAAAGAGTACATTAATAATTTTTACATATTAAAGGTCTGCCGAGCACTATTCAAAAGTACTATTAGTATCATACTGAAAAATGACCTGACAGGGTCACTTTAACACACAGGTGCCTGGCCCCTGGTGCACATTTGTAGTTACAAAACTTGACAGACACAATTATTTTCCCCTATGTACAGCAGTATACATAACAAATATATAATAGGAAAATGTATTGCCCACCTCTGCTCTAAGGGGCCACATGAAAGACCATGACTGTTGTGGAGGGCCGATCCAGTAGGCTGAAATTAATTCTGCTCAATTTTGCTCAATTTTAGTTCTACACATTGTTATTTAATATTAATATCAGTAGTATAACTCATTATTGAGCAGAATTAAGCATGCTGTCATCCCAAATGAGACCACACACAGCTCCCCTATATTCAGTATAAGAACACACAGCACCTACTATATATAGTATGAGACCACACACAGCCTTCCTATATACAGCATGAGCCACCACATATCCCTTATATACAAGGTGGGCCATTTATATGGATGCACCTAAATGAAATGGGAATGGTTGGTGATATCAACTTCCTGTTTGTGGCACATTAGTATATGGGAGGGGGAAAACTTTTCCAGATGGATGGTGACCATGGCGGCTATTTTGAAATCAGCCATTTTGGATCCAACTTTATTTTTTTCAATGGGAAGAGGGTCATGTGACACATCAAACATATTGAGAATTTCATGATAAAAACAATGGTGTGCTTGGTTTTAACATAACTTTATTCTTTCATGAGTTATTTACAAGTTTATGACCACTTATAAAATGTGTTCAAAGTGCTGCCCATTGTGTTT
>JARQOC010000003.1:558180619-558195575 GCA_033576535.1 Allobates femoralis
TTCGAGTAAGTGTCCTGTCCATTATTTGCCTGTCAGCAGTCTGCAGTCATCCAGTGTCCATCTATCAATATCCCTGCTGCCTTTCAGCCTGTGGTCATGAGTCATTATGTGTCTGCCTCAGCCTGTGGTCTTGATACTGCTTGCCGCCTGTCTTCCAGGGGTCATCTGCCATCTCTTAAGGCCCAGTTACACACACTAATAATTGTGCAGAGATTGTTCGCAGATCACTGGTTGCAGTGAAATCATGGACACATTGTTCCATTTGTACACGGCCACAAAATGGAACAATGTGTCAATGATTTCACTGCAACCAGAGATCTGCAAACAAGCTCTGCACAATTATCTGTGTGTGTAACTGGGCCTTTACCTGACACCGGCTGAGTGCAACCTATCTGTCAGTCAGTAGCCTCTAACAACCCGGTTACAGTTGTCTGTATCCTTGCAGCTTTGTCTTAGGACTAGATATAATCAATTTGATGGAGCTTCTGTTGCATCAGCCTCAGAAGGCTGACATGATCTCAGGCTTCCTCATAATGCCTTGCAGCTATTTCATCACATGGCATTAGGCCCGGACTGGCAATAGGGAGAGGCGGGACTTTTCCCTATGGGCTGGTAGTTGTGGAGTGGGCAGGGCCACAGCACCTGCTCCTCCGGACGCAGGCCAGCTCTTAATCCCTTTGCGGCCACCACTACCCGCCGGGCATAGCAGGCAGAGGAGGAGAGCAGCAGGGGTCGGCAGAGCATGACTGCTCTGCTCTGACAGCTGTGTGAGCCTGAGGAGTTTGACAGGAGAAGGAGCGGGAGGAGAGGTGAGAGGGTGGGCTCCAATTACCTCCAGGCCCTGCCCCCTCACCACTTCTGTGGGCCACATCTTCTGTAAATCTCTCTGGGCCCGCCCCCTCATCTCTACTGCAGGCGCCGGAAGTTGTTCCACAGTGCAGGATCCAGCAAGATGAGCTGCTACAGCTGCTGGTGATGAGTTGTGTATGTGTGTGTGTGTCTCTGTGTGTGGCTGGCTGTGTGTCTGTCTGTCTGTCTATGTGTCTGTGGCTGGGTGTGTGGCTGACTATGTGTCTGTGTGTGGCTGGGGCTGCATGGCTGTGGCTGACTGTGTGTCTGCGTGGCTGACTGTGTCTGTGTGGGCTGACTGTGTCTGTGTGTGGCTGACTGTGTCTGTGTGTGGCTGACTATGTGTCTGTGTGTGGCTGACTATGTGTCTGTGTGTGGCTGACTATGTGTCTGTGTGTGGGGCTAACTATGTGTCTGTATGTGGCTGGGGCTGCGTGGCTGGGGCTGACTATGTGTGGCTGTGGCTGGCTGTGTGGCTGACTGTGTGTGGCTGTGGCTGGCTGTGTGGCTGACTGTGTGTGTCTGTGTGGCTGGGGCTGACTGTGCGTGTGGCTGACTATGTGTCTGTGTGGCTGCGTGGCTGGGGCTGACTCTGTGTGGCTGTGGCTGGCTGTGTGACTGACTGTGTGTCTGCGTGGCTGGGGCTGACTGTGTGTGGCTGTGGCTGGCTGTGTGACTGACTGTGTGTCTGTGTGGCTGACTATGTGTCCGTGTGTGGCTGGGGCTGCATGGCTGCGGCTGGCTGTGTGGCTGACTGTGTGACTGTGTGGCTGACTATGTGTCTGTAAGTGGCTGGGGCTGCATGACTGGGGCTGACTGTGTGTGTGGCTGACTGGGCCTGTATGTGGCTGGGGCTGCATGGCTGGGGCTGACTGTGTGTGGCTGTGGCTGGCTGTTTGGCTGACTGTGTGTCTGTGTGGCTGACTGTGTCTGTGTGTGGCTGGTTATGTGTGGCTGACTATGTGTCTGTGTGTGGCTGGGGCTGCGTGGCTGTGGCTGACTGTGTGTGTGGCTGACTGTGTCTGTGTGTGGCTGGAGCTGCATGGCTAGGGCTGAATGTATGTGTGGTTATGTGTCTATATGTGGCTGGGGCTAACTATGTGTGGCTGTGGCTGGCTGTGTGGCTGATTGTGTGTCTGTGTGGCTGCGGCTGACTGTGTGTGGCTTTCAAAAGAACAACTTAACCCACAAGAACCAAGAACACATACAGCTGTGTTGACAGAAAAATAAAAGTTACAGCTCTTGAAAGAAGGGGGGAGAGAAAAATGTAAATTTCCAGGTGATTAAGAGGTTAAACAAAAATCACTTACACATACTTCCTCTTGGTAACCTTAGAGGAGGTCAATGAGATGTCTCGGGTCCAAAAAATTATGGGATGTCCCATCTTCAGTGTATCTGCCCCCCTAAAGGTCCCAGAAAATATTCATGCCATATTTCCTATTAGGATTTTAGCTTTCCATAGGTAGGAATTCTACCCTATATAACTCTATTGCATATCATTCCCCTTGGGATCACAATGCCAAAAATGTGTCTTCCACAACTGTAGGATATGCAGGTGTCATAAAAATCCAAATACAGTATTCATAACTGGACATCGGCTCTGAAGCCTTTGGTTGCAGACACTTGAAGTAAGGCAGAGCTCATTCAGGAGGTGATACATTTGTCACTTTTCACTCTATGGTATATACAGAGCCCAAAATTACTTTTGCTAATCAGCAAATATATCGTTTTTATTACCTTTTCACACCAGGGGTTCCTAGTTGAACAGGAGCCAGATGGTAGAGTGCTAGCTCTGGTTTTATTCTCAAATTATGATAAAGCCATGTTCCATTTCTCAGTACATCACGACATCCATCTTCTCCTCACCTGTGCTACGATTGTTGCATGCAAGAGAATTGGAGCACAGTGAATGACAGAGTTTGAGATGAGTGTTATTTGCTAATTCATCCGATTTCCTTGCATGAGGAAATTATCGCTAGTGTGAGTGTACATTAAAAAACATAAAAAGTCTGTCAGTGCGCTCTGTTAATAAATGGACTGTTGGTTACTACAGGTTTCCATCCATTTCTATGGTGAAGTTATTTTGAAGTTAGTAGAGGTGGGTTAATGTTAGGCCTCTGTGAGGTAGCGAACCGGGGAACTCACTTGGCTGCATAATGACACCAACACGTGCTTATAATTTAACAAATGACTAGCCATTTATTTCTCACATACATATCATAACCCGGGTAGCACATCAACCATTGATCATAAGCACATCACATAATACATGCATTACACTAGAATAGCACATCACAGAATACATTACATATAACATAGAACACCTACATTTACCATAACTTTCTATCACCGGGACCTTATTGACCTAACCGTCAGTCCCAATGGCAGATTCGACCGCCTATTACCTCGTGGATTCCTCATGCATGCCCCTTTCATCATCAGCCGTCATGAGTCACTCACGATACACATCCTTTCCTTTGATCACCCAGGGTAATTTTACATAAGCCCTGTTGATCCATCACCCAGGGTAATTTTACTTACACCCTGATGATACAGAACACATAACATTTACATAATAAATAGTTATCCACACTTATCAACGGGCCCTGTGGGTCCCAATTGGCGGTACCAGTCGCCTGGCTTTACTTACCCAGCACAACACTTTAATTCTAACCTATAGTACAGGCTCCAGCCTGACCGGGCACTTACACACTGCATGTGATCCATCATAACACATCCATGGATGTCATACATCCTCACACACGCTCACAGCCCATCATAATACATCCATGGACTGTGGCTCCTCTGGGTCCATAACAGAGATTGGCCACCTGAGAACACCGGGTAAACCATGCGTCCCCAAGGCCTCCTTATCACGTGTCCAGGCCCGACAGCTGCCACCAAACTCCCATCCTGTGGCTGGTCTCCAGGTCGACAACTGTGCCCCACGCCTGAGTCGAGCGCCCTCCAGGATCAGCCTCGGTTCCCCAATCCAGGAGCCCTCTTAACCCCTGTGCCTAGCCACAGGTACACAAACACTGTTAGAGGGACAGGTATCCGCCACATGCAGCAGGTGTAGCCTCCCTCTCGTCCCAACGGGACGGATCGCCTCCAATATAACATCCATACTGGCTGGGTCTCTCCCACAGACTAAACTGAACTCCCATTGTCCTCTCTCGCCACTTGGCATTGCACATGGCACTCAGTCCACCCTTGCATACGTGGACTGCTAGCTTACAGGGGCACCGAACTGGGTCTAGCAACCTGAGTTGCCGGGGTAAACCACGCATCCCCTAAGGGCTCTTTCCGGATGTGTTTTGCCCCACGTCCGGACCAGCGTCCTCCTGGATCAGCCACGGTTCCCCACTCTAGGAGCCATAACAACCTGTTCCCGGCCACCGGTATGGAGCTGGAAGGCTCCCTTCACGACCTCACATCACAGAGCTCAGGACTGCTCTGATTCTCATGCATCTCTAGCCTCTGGTCTCTCTGGTCTCTATTCTGGTCTCTAGTCTCACTCACACAGACACCTGGCTAGCTCTTATCGTAGCTGCCACACCCATACTGACACACCCACATGGGCTGCTATGCAATCAGTACACACATTGCTCTTTCGGCCACTCATTGGTCTCATGAATACTTCAGCTTTTAACACACTGTGTACCGGACAGGATTAACACAATACACACAGGAAAACAGGCTCATGTGAACAGGTTCATATACCGACAATCCATGTGATGCACCCCGGCCATGGGACCATGCCGGTTGTGCCTCACACCTCATATACAACAAGTGCGGTGTTGTCAGTGTTTTCCATCATTTTCACTATCAGTGTGCCATCCAAGTTTTACCAGTATGGATAAAGAATATGAAAGTAGCAAGCTTCTCCTATGAGGAGATAGGCCACGATAATTTCCTATAAATACAGTTAGGGCCAGAAATATTTGGACAGTGACACAAGTTTTGTTATTTTAGCTGTTTACAAAAACATGTTCAGAAATACAATTACCGTATACACTCGCGTATAAGCCGAGTTTTTCAGCCCAAAATTGGGCTGAAAAGTCCCCCCTCGGCTTATACGCGAGTATATATATATACAGCAGCAGACCCGTATATATATACAGCAGCAGACCCGGAGGTATACAGGCCCCCCATCAAGCTCCAGGGCCCCCCCTTCTTGCGCGGCAGCCTGTAAAGGAAAATCATACTTATCACTGTCCCGCTGCTGCCGACACACGATCCCGGGCTTCAATCCGCGGCTTCCGTGTTCCTGTGGTCGCGGGCAATGACGTTATTGCCCGCGACCACAGGAAGCTGGAAGCCGGAAGCCGCGGATTGAAGCCCGGGATCGTGTGTCGGCAGCAGCGGGACAGCGCGGGACAGTGATAAGTATGATTTTCCTTTACAGGCTGCCTCGCAGGGGGGGGGGCCCTGGAGCTTGATGGGGGGCCTGTATACCTCTGGGTCTGCTGCTGTATACAGCCCTGGGGCTGCTGCTGTATACAGCTTTGGGGCTGCTGCTGTATACAGCCCTGGGGCTGCTGCTGTGTACAGCTTTGGGGCTGCTGCTGTATACACCCCTGGGGCTGCTGCTGCTGCTGTATACACCACTGGGGCTGCTGTATACTACCTAAGGGCTGCTGTATATACCTCTGGGGCTGCTGCATACACCTCTAGGGCTGCTGTATATACCTCTGGGGCTGCTGTATACACCACTAGGGCTGCTGTATATACCTCTGGGGCTGTATATACCTCTGGGGCTGCTGTATACTACCTCTGGGGCTGCTGTATACTACCACTGGGGCTGCTGTATACTACCACTGGGGCTGCTGTATACTACTACTGGGGCTGCTGTATACTACCACTGGGGCTGCTGTATAGTACCACTGGGGCTGTATATACCTCTGGGGCTGCTGTATACTACCACTGGGGCTGTATATACCTCTGTGGCTGCTGTAAACACCTCTGTGGCTGCTGTATACTAACCACTGGGGTTGCTGCTGTATATACCACTGGGGCTGCTGCTGTATACTACCACTGGGGCTGCTGTATATACCTCTGGGGCTGCTGTATACCACACTGCTGGGGGCTGTATACCTGTGCTGGGGTCCACCCTCGGCTTATACATGAGTCAATAGGTTTTCCCAGGTTTTGGGGCAAAAGTAGGGGGGTCGGCTTATACACGGGTCGGCTTATACACGAGTATATACGGTATATATATAATATGGGCTGAAAGTGCACACTCCCAGCTGCAATATGAGAGTTTCCACATCCAAATTGGAGAAAGGGTTTAGGAATCATAGCTCTGTAATGCATAGCCTCCTCTTTTTCAAGGGACCAAAAGTAATTGGACAATGGACTCTAAGGGCTGCAATTAACTCTGAAGGCGTCTCCCTCATTAACCTGTAATCAATGAAGTAGTTAAAAGGTCAGGGGTGGATTCCAGGTGTGTGGTTTTGCATTTGGAAGCTGTTGCTGTGACCGGAAAACATGCGGTCAAAGGAACTCTCAATTGAGGTGAAGCAGAACATCCTGAGGCTGAAAAAAAAGAAAAAATCCATCAGAGAGATAGCAGACATGCTTGGAGTAGCAAAATCAACAGTTGGGTACATTCTGAGAAAAAAGGAATTGACTGGTGAGCTTGGGAACTCTAAAAGGCCTGGGCGTCCACGGATGACAACAGTGGTGGATGATCGCAGCATACTTTATTTGGTGAAGAAGAACCCGTTCACAACATCAACTGAAGTCCAGAGCACTCTCAGTGAAGTAGGTGTATCTGTCTCTAAGTCAACAGTAAAGAGAAGACTCCATGACAGTAAATACAAAGGGTTCACATCTAGATGCAAACCATTCATCAATTCCAAAAATAGACAGGCTAGAGTAAAATTTGCTGAAAAACACCTCAAGAGCCAGCTCAGTTCTGGAAAAGTATTCTATGGACAGATGAGACAAAGATCAACCTGTACCAGAATGATGGGAAGAAAAAAGTTTAGAGAAGAAAGGGAACGGCACATGATCCAAGGCACACCACATCCTCTGTAAAACGTGGTGGAGGCAACGTGATGGCATGGGCATGCATGGCTTTCAATGGCACTGGGTCACTTGTGTTTATTGATGACATAACAGCAGACAAGAGTAGCCGGATGAATTCTGAAGTGTACCGGGATATACTTTCAGCCCAGATTCAGCCAAATGCTGCAAAGTTGATTGGACGGCGCTTCATAGTACAGATGGACAATGACCCCAAGCATACAGCCAAAGCTACCCAGGAGTTCATGAGTGCAAAAAAATGGAACATTCTGCAATGGCCAAGTCAATCACCAGATCTTAACCCAATTGAGTATGCATTTCACTTGCTGAAATCCAGACTTAAGACGGAAAGACCCACAAACAAGCAAGACCTGAAGGCTGCGACTGTAAAGGCCTGGCAAAGCATTAAGAAGGAGGAAACCCAGCGTTTGGTGATGTCCATGGGTTCCAGACTTAAGGCAGTGATTGCCTCCAAAGGATTCGCAACAAAATATTGAAAATAAAAATATTTTGATTGGGTTATGTTTATTTGTCCAATTACTTTTGACCTCCTAAAATGTGGAGTGTTTGTTAAGAAATGTGTACAATTCCTACATTTTCTATCAGATATTTTTGTTCAACCCTTCAAATTAAACGTTACAATCTGCACTTGAATTCTGTTGTAGAGGTTTCATTTCAAATCCAATATGGTGGCATGCAGAGCCCAACTCGCGAAAATTGTGTCACTGTCCAAATATTTCTGGCCCTAACTGTATACCCAAATAACCTTAACTATAAATAAATTGACAAACTACAGAGTGTTGTGGGTAAAATAATCTGGTACTTTATTAAGGTTAACCAATAGATCAATATTAAATATCTTTTAATAGAATCTTTTTCCATAAAATATTATTTTCCAATAAATAACAAATATAATAAATAAGAATTAATATTCTTTAAAGAATCTCATAACATCTTGTTCACCCAGAACATCTGGGCAACCCTCCCTCTAATAAAGTACCAGTACAGCACATATAATAAAAATCAACAGACAAGGGAAGGGAGTGCGGGGGCTTCCTCAGGTGAGCTTCTTCTGACTAGCCTAAAAGTCCCCACACTCGCCTATTTATACACCAGCTGGCACCTTGCCAGCCAATCATCTGTCACTAATTTTAGGCGCGCAGAAACCAGCTCAAACTGGTTTCAGCCGCCACAGCAGTTCTGGGAATTTCTACAATCCAGAGACTAAATTAACCCCTTCAGCACTCTTAGTGTCCATCTCCTCAGGAGAACCCCAATTTAATCAATAGGGGTTATTTCATGAGGAGATAGGCCACGATAATTTCCTATAAATATACCCAAATAACCTTAACCATGAATAAATTAACAAACTACAGAGTGTTGTGGGTAAAATAATCTGGTACTTTATTAAGGTTAACCAATAGATCAATATTAAATATCTTTTAATAGAATCTTTTACCATAAAATATTATTTTACAATAAATAACATAAATATAATAAATAAGAATTCATATTCTTTAAAGAATCTCATAACATCTGGTTCACCCATAACATCTGGGCAACCCTCCCACCAGGGCTGAAGCTTGAAGAGCAAAAGCCCCACCCCCCACCCAACGCAGTACCCATTCCTCCACAACACTCTTGATCCCCAAATTAAATATGTCAAGGCCAATTTCTGATAAATGTACTCTATCAGAACGATATAAACCCTCTACGAATCCCTCCAAATCTTTATGGCGGTATGAAGAACCACCGATGGATGGCATGAACCATGCCATTTCCCTATTTACATTTTTCTTGATTCTCTCAAGAAAAGCAAGACCACCCTGTTTCCAGCATAGTCTGGATATTACCTCTGAAAAAATCAGTGTGGTACCCTGGAGCAGCTGTGACATTCTACATAAGTCATTTTTAATTTGCCACAGCAAATCCAGAGTAGCAACACGGCCTAAATCATTTCCTGCTGCATGGATAATAACTAGGTCTGGACGAGGGAAAAAGACTAATTGGCTACTAATTAGATGTAATACCGGAAACCTCTCCCCACTTAAGGCCCCTTAACCCGTGCCAGTATACCTGTACTTCGGAAGGGGAAAATGATAGGTTCTCCGAATAACACCTGTGCAATGCTCGCTGGTGAGCCCAGAACACGAAGGAGTGGTCTATCACCCATACAATTTTAGACCCTGAGGAAAAAACAAAACAAATCAATGAACAATATAAGGGTGAACGTATGACTTGTAAACATCAGATTTCCAGCGCCCTATGCTTTTAATGCACTCCGGCCGCAAACCTTGATTTGCGGCCTCGGTGGCAGCTCCGATTCTAAAGGAGTGAGAAGTTATTTTATGACCTACAATATGACTTGCAGGTAAACATTTACCCAAAACTGTCCTGAACTGAAATTTAGTTGCAGGAGTCTTATCCTTGTGTATAAATAAAGCACCAGGAGAACCACCTTGATAACTTAGCCATTTTGCCATATTACAAACTGGACATAAATCTGAATCAAGAACAGAATTTAAATAAATTGTGGTCCCAATACCAAGCTGGTCGGTCTTGGACCTTTTTAAATAAACCAGTAACACTGAATTAGACACCACCACATCGGACAAATCCAAACCAGACCATTTCCTTTTGATCACCGCAAGGACCTCCCCGATCCTAAGAGCTCCAAAAAACGTCAAAACAAAAATCGTTCGAAACATCACTGTCTCATATAAGTTAAAGCATACATTGGGGAGCTCAGACCACAAGTCCGACAGCATCGGCAGAGTGATAGGGCTTCTCACATCTTTCAGGAAACAGGATTTCCGACACCCTTTTAAAAATTGCTTAACTGGGAAAAGGGAAAGTAACGATTGTTCCCCATTTAACTTTAGAAAATATGAAATTCCTGCTAACTTTTTTGAGATACCCGAATAAGAACCACCTGTAGAAGCAAGTTGCTCCAGAAATGGCACAGCCGTAAGAGCTGATGTAACCTGAAATGGACAGCCCATTCAATTGCAAAAAGAAATCCAAATGGACCAGCTCAAAGAATAATCCGCCCAAGTTCTAGGGGCCAACTAATTAATTATGTATTGAGGGACACACTCTAAACTAGATCCCAAAGTTGCTGTGGGCAGGGAAATCCTTCCTCTGCTGCCTCCGGGCAAAGATCTCAAAATTGACTCAGGAGCTGATGGGAAAGGAAAACGCACATATTGTTGCTATCTGTAGAAGAAACATTCGCTTTTATCCAAATGTTGTACTGCAACAACACCAGAGTCAATTTCCGCAATAGCCGATTAACCAAACTATCTTTAGCTGACAAAATGTTAAGAGCCAAGCACGACCTTTTTGAACGCACAGGAATCAAAATCCGTTAATTACGGAACTTATCTCCCCAAACTGAAAAAATTGCGAGTACCGTAAAAATTTCCCGAAGCGCTTGGTCGTGCAAAAATTGCTCATGGACCAATAAAGGACATGAGAAAGACATCCAATTAGTCCAAAAATATACGCCGGAACCTATTTCACTAGTCTCAAAAATTAAGTCCAACGTACCTGCAGCCAAAAACTCGTACTGCCAACACGATACGCCATTAAAACTAACAAAAAATTCTGACCAAATGAGTAAATCATCCCGAACCTCTTCAGAGATAGGAGTAACAGCCGAAGGAGAAGAAAAACCCTGCATCGCATCATACAGCCGGCACAAAAAAGGACGTCCAGAAGGAATAATGCGTAAGGAAAAATTCAGGCTACCCACTAGCGATTGAAATTCTTTCAGAGATGCAAACTCCTGGGACAAAAATTGGGAAACCAGTAAATGCAGGGAAGCTACTTTACCGTCAGGGAGATGGCATTCCATACGCACTGAGTCTATATGAATACTCAGATATTCCAATTCGGTACAAGGGGGAACAGTTTTCTCCACAGCAATAGGAACCCCGAATTGAGACATTAAAGACAGAAATTCAGACAACAAATTAAAACAATCCGGGGATCCTGCAGAACCTATAAATAAAAAATCGTCAAGGTAATGGATAGCGTAACCTGAGGGGCAAACCGATTGAGCGCACCACTGTAAAAAAGTTGAAAAAAATTCAAAATAAAAACAGGACATAGATCTTTGCCCATGGGATTTTCTATCAAAATAAAAACCCCCGTCCATGTAAAAACCTAAAGAACTAAAACCAGCCGGGTCAACTGGCAACAACCGAAATGCAGACTGAATGTCAGTTTTTGCTAATAAGGAACTCTGACCTGCTAATCTCATAAGATCAACGGCCAAGCCAAACGGAGAGTAACAAACAGACGCCAAATCCAATGTAACCTTGTCGTTGAGGGAAGACCCGGCCAGGTAAGAGAGGTGGTGGATCAACCGATAAGAACCAGACTCTCTCTTCGGAACCACTCTTAGCGGAGAGATTCTAAAAGTTGGAAATGGGGGGGGTAAACAAAAGGACCTACACATCTACCTGTTGATACCTCCTTGAAAATGTTATTCCTTACTACTTGAGGAAACTGGCGAGCCGACGGAAGATTGGGCACTACCTGGCAGCCGACTCCTTGAAAAGAAGGGACGGAAAAACCATACCGGAAACCATGATCAATGAGGTCAGCCTTCTCCCTGTCTGGGTTCTGATTTAGCCAAGGAAGGAGAGCGCCAGCCTCACTGGAGTCGCCGCTTTTGAGAAACGACTCCCTTGATGCCGGAGGAACCTGACCAAGCTTTTTGTAACATTTCAATGCCAAAAGCGCACCTCCGCAAAACGAGCACACATGCCTGTAGCGGCAGTTATGCAGCCACTTGCATGAGCTCTCATTAAATGCAAAGCAATATCCCTTGAGGACATTCTGATTGAGGGTTGCTTCACCACGGTTTGCCTCTGTGGCACCATCATGTGGAGCCACAGACCAACATCCTTTGTTCCCCACCGCAATGAGGGGTGTACCGCAAGTTTCTGTCTAAATGCCTCATCATAGGCTAGCCAGGCAGACCCCCCAAAAGTGGCGGTAGGCCACGTGGTGGAACAAACCTGAACATAAACTTGGAGATTTTTCTCCAAGGACTGCCGTATAAATTAAAAAACACTGCAGCCACAAGTGAAAAGATTTAAATAACTTTTTCTTATCATCATCTTTATCATCCTTTCTATCCATTCTAGGAATATCCCTAGAAGGTAGGAGGGTAAAAATATCTACGTAATCTCCAGCCCATATTTTATCTTTAATGGCAGGAGACAAATGAAATCCTAAAGGAGACACTTCGCAAGAAAGTGCCTCCTTATAACAAGCCTCAGGGACTGTACTAGACCTATAATCCCCAGCTACCCTGGGTTGCCTATAGTTTGCAAGGCAATAGATACTGCCTTTGCAATAATGTCATTAAGGTTATCTGGCATGCTAGGGGGAACAATGTCACACACAGACACAGAATCGTTCTCACCCTCTGCCGCTGCGAAGCTCTGTCCAGGTATGCAGTCATCTTGAGCAGCTGCCAGCTGCTGGAGCCCAACATCCTCCTCTTCCCCGCGAATGGTTTGGGACTGGACCTCATTTCTCTCTCCACTGCCCCCAGGCGTGCACCCCCAAGCCTGAAGCGCTGCGGCCGCTACATAGAACCTCTTTTGCAGTGGCGGCCTAACAGCGCTCCCATGCTGAGGGCGCAGCTGCCCAGACGCATCATCAACACGACCGGTGCTCTTCACAGCCTTCCAGCTCCGCTCCCACCCGACATCTTCCGGTCTCGCGACCTCTGCTGGTCAAGCAAGACTGTGCTGGGGCCCAGCACCAACGTCATCAGCACGCGCTGGCCTCTTCCTCTGACCTAGATGGAGAGGGAGAATAAGCTCCTCCTGGATGGAGAGGGAGAATAAGCCTCCCTGCTACTCGTCTTGTACTGGCTTCTCCGGTGCTCGCTATGCTGCGCAGGGTCCTCACCGCCGTCTTCATATTCACCCACTGATGCCGCACCAGGATCTTCAAGACCAAGACCAGAAGCGATCTTCCCTTCTCACATCACCATGTCACATGCCACCACCACATCAGCGATGTGGGCGTAGTGTTTGGCCACAACGAAGAGATAGGCGTGTCAGAGTGTGTTACACCGTGCCCCTACCACTTCGATTGGCCTATACAACTGCATTACCATTGGTCAGCCTTGTCAGGAAATCTTCCCACTACATGATGCATTTGCCCTTTTGACTATGTCGCTAATCCACGCTCCTGTCATGTGTTGTGGTACCTGCAAGACACTTTGGTGTGGCCAAAGTGCCACACAGGACGGCTCGTCTTTTGCTCTGTGGCTGACACTAGGAATGGCTATGTGTGCGAGTGTTGTTGATGTTGGTAAGCAACAAACAACAGTATGGACATATGTGCATGGATTGTGTCTGGTCCAGGCTTTACTCTGTGTGTGCAGACATGTGTGTGTGGATACTGATGTCTACCTACATCCACAACCATGGACACATACCCTTGTGTGAATCCATATAATATGGACAGGGAGACACAGTCACAGCATACAGTGTGTGGCCAAGGCCTGAACCTGTGTACAGGACATGTGCACACAATGCAGCATGGACTTATAAAGACCATGGTGGCCTCATATACCTTTGTGCACAGCATAATGCTATGTGCCACTGCCCTGTAGTTAAAGTAAAGACAGACACAAGTAGTTCTGATCAGAATTTTTTTTATCAAATGTGTGCACAAAACCAAAAAGATACAACAACATACATAACAAAACAACAAGTGTTCACATCACACAAAGAATACAAATGTCAACTCAAACAATGGCCATAAAAACCAGAAACAAACCAATTCAGAATTAAACATTTTTTTCACAAAAATACAAATACAAAAAAAACCCAAAAACATCAAAACATATTACAAACCAACACATACACACACCTCCTGGTGCTGCCACACTGGTGACTATAACCTCCTCTTGCTGGTGGTGCCTGACAACCCCAGCCACCCTTCACCTGTTCTTGCTGCCAAGCCACTGCCCCAGGGCCATTGAAGTAGGAGCAGTAGCTGTCCCTGCTGCTTCTGGCATCCTGCGGACTCAGACCCTGGCTCAGCGGCTGGAGTGGCGCCAGACCTGGGTCGGTTGCACGCCACGCCCAGGGGCTGACTTCCCCTGTTGTGGAGTCCACTGAATCCACATAACTTGCCGGTGTGTATGATGCAGTATCCCTATGACGCAGGAAGTTATGCAGCACACCGCATGCCAGCACTACTATATCTATAGATTCCAGTTTCATATTGAAAGGTGTTTGAAACATGCGGAATCTATTGGCCATGATCCCATACGCATTTTCAACCCCACAACGTGGCCAGGATAGCCGGTAATTGAAAATGCGTTGCTCAGAAGTAACAGTCCTTTGGGGATATGGCCGTAGTAGGTGAGCATGAAGTGGAAATGCTTCATCCCCCACAAACGCAAAGTTGAGATTACCAGTTGTGACATCATTTGAGGGCGAGTTAAGAAAACCTCTCCTCAGGTCTTGCCCAAAGGAGCTGTGTTCAAACACATCCCCATCTGAGACACGCCCGTTCATGCCAACATCCACATACAAGAACTCATAGTGAGCATCTACGAGGGCCAGGAGGACCACGCTAAAATACCCTTTATAGTTGTAATAAAAGGACCCCGTGTTGGGGGGGTTGTGTGTTCCTCACATGCTTACCATCCAAAGCCCCACCGCAGTTTGGATATTGCCAGCGTTCCACAAAACCACTGCCATCGTTCATCCATTCTGCGGTGGTTGTTGGGAAATGCATGTAGGATGGCTGCAGGCAACTCCAGATGGTCTCACACGTCTCGGGTATGAGGCAGCTCAGCAGTGGCCATGAGAGTGCTGCAGAGTATTACAGGTCCGTCATCGAACAACCTGTTGCCAGGAAGCGCAGAGTCACGGCCAAACGCTCCTCAGGTGGCACAGCTCTACCCATCACAGTGTCCAGACGGCTATCAATGGGCGAATGCATTCCAACAGTAACTTGAAGGAGTCCTCAGACATACGGAGACAGACCAGCCGCATGTGGGTCGGGTTGGCCCTTTGCCGAAGCCACTCATGAC
>JARQOC010000003.1:558195675-558209122 GCA_033576535.1 Allobates femoralis
TTCTACTAGTTATTTTGATTACATTTTTATTATTGGACGATAATAAATGGTAAAACACTACAGAATATGTTGGCGCTATACATCAGAGCAGATGTGTGTAACATCACCTTTAATTCAAAATTCCTGCTACCAGCATTTTTTCCAGAAAGCCTCCTCACCCCTCCCATATGGGGAAAGATAACGGACTACCAAAAATATTGTCACACAGTAAGGAACAAAGACTGCTCTGATAGAAAGAATCCAAGGAGATATGGGGGAATAGTCTACTCCCTTCCACATTTTCAAACTCTTTGGCCTTGATATGCCTACAAGATGTCCACAATCCTGATAAAGGACCTAACTAGGTACTTTCTTCTTTCTTGTCTTTCCACCCCTTTTTTTTTTTTTTTCTCTACTTTGTGTTACTTTCTAAACTATACTTTCTGTTGCTTTTCTCATCAAACTTGCTAATTTCCATCTCTAACATCTCACATTGACTCAATTGAGTGTCCCCTTAAAATACAATCTATATTCCTGCTTATCGACATACCTTATACATTCTGGATCTATTAACGTAACAATACCTTCATCACATTGTAGTTAGATTTTCCTGTCTAGTACCACCTCCCCACAGCGTCAATATATATATTATTTCCCCTTGGGTGCTCAGTATATTAATCTTCCCTCTAGATAGCTTAATTTTTAAAACACACACAACCATAAATAAGGGAAAGTTTCCCCCTGCCATAACTACATCTCTAGCTAAATTATCCCTGTGCTGCAGGTGGCTATTGACAACATTTACTCATATAAATCAATAAAAATCTGATTACTATTATTGTATTCAATAGTACCCAAGTACCATAAATATGAAAAATCCGTCTTTGCCATTCAGAATCCCTGGAAAGACGGGTAAGACTCCAGTGTGCATGTCAGACATCTGCAAATTCCACCCTTCACTCCCCCCTTCTTTCGCTTTCTCGCTCCCCTCCTTCCAACACAGGCAGCTTCTACAAGGTTACACGCACAGCTGTTTAGATAAGGAATTCTGAAACTCACACAATAGAAGAAAAAAATCTTTCTCTCCCAAATAGAGCTCATAAATTTGATTAACTGTTTCACACTTGTAGCTATATACAACTAACAACTCCAGCCATTATCTGAGACCCCATAGCTTAATATCTAACTTTTCATATATTCTTTATAACTTCAAGAACTTTCCATAACAGAAAAAAATAATAAAATATATTGATAGACGGACCGTGAATAGAGTGTAGTGACAGTCGGCATGACTTCAATAAAACAGAATAATCTCCATAAGATTATATATACCTTACCCTAATTTACCCTAACCACTCTGGAGCTAGAAAACACACCCACACATCCAGGGACCTTGTGTCGCCGCCATGATAGGATGGTGGCTGGGATGGCGTATTTACCAACAAAGGCGCGGCGGCCATTTTACACTGTATGAAATTATTGTTAGGAAGCAGCTTATAACCAAACACAGGCTCTGCATCATCTGTTCCCCCTTCTCCATCGACCTCCCTCCACCCCTCACTTTGCAAGCTTCGTGCTACCCGTAAATGAGCCTGAGCCTGATCCAACAGCCCCTTATCTTTCAGCTTGCCTTTTTCCCTCTGTATTAAATCATTCCACACAGAGGGCTGCAGTCGCCCTGTCGCTGGTAGACCAGCATACTTGTATAGTCTGTCCACATTCTTGACTGCAATCTTCCCTTCCCGTGATTCTACCAGTGTTCTCACTTCCACAGCATCTCCATTTAATCTATGAGGCACGACCTTTTTTGCTGAAAATGACGCAACATGATTCACAGAATACTACGTCCCTACTGCAGTTAGGACGCTGGTAACAGCGATCAACACCAGATCCCTTACAATCCACCTAACCACGCTCTCAGCACTTAAGTACAACTATTAAACACGGAACCAGGTACACAACGTGCCTCTAGCAATTCCAGTACCTAAGCACGACACCACAGGACACTATTACAGTTGTCCTAACTCCTTGGTGCTTACAGATCGCCTTGCCACGGTATTTTGAGGGTATCAGAACTGCTTCAAGCTGACAGTTCTGAAAGAGACCCTTCTCTTTACTCTAACTCATAAGCCACGGAGCTAATACACTACGTGCTCATAATCCTTCACAGGCACGGAACAAACTACACCACGTGCCCCCCCCCCCTCAGTCTCCTTGTGAGTGCGGAACTACATACACAACGCACTCGGACTTTCGAGTCACCGTCTCATAAGCACAGAACCTAGTACACTATGTGCTTATCCCTGAATTCTATATAACATCATGTGTGCGTCTCCTTTCACTTTCACTCTTTCTCCCACTGTGCCGTCCCCAGTCTGTGAAACTTGAGATGCTTTTAACCTCTCTCTCTGAATCACTGGTTACTGACAGTTGCAGGCAGGGTTAATGGATGAGGAACGATGACTGGCGAGGAGGCGTGGTGTACACACGAGGACGCGCAGGAGGCGACGTCTCGTTGTTGCTGGTTTGGAGCATGGCGCTGGATCGCGCTTGGTCTCACCACTCGACCGGTCACCCCCCCTGGACCCAAAAGACACCTTCAGTTAACTAATAACGGCTGAGACACAGTAAGGGCGACACACATATGAATATGATCTCCACTTACCGTGCCTTGAAGGGTGATCAGTCCTTGAGGTCAGCCGATACGGGTATTATCCAGGGGAATCCGAGCACGGGTCCGTGGGGGTCACGAATCGCTGGCCACGCCCCACTTGCGCGCCAAATTGTCGGGGTCGTAGCGACAATACACTCCTTCACCAGTCATTCCAAATTAGACTATGAACATATGGTAACAGATAAGAGTAAATCAGACGGAGAATCTGGTTCAAACTTATAATATGTTCGTTGCTTTATTAAGCAATGGCAATGGTCACAGCAACAACAACTTTATTTCCGGGTACACAGCATTTTATACTCTAGGGAGTAGGCATGAAATGGCCAGGACAAGGTGGGATTAGATAGGGGTTAGGTGGAGTTAGGCTAATATATCTATCCCTGTTAGTAATAATTAGTCCTTTGTCTTCTGTGCTGAGTCCATCCTTCATCACGTCCTGATGTCTTCTCTTGGCCTCTGGTATGCAGGATATCTCTAGCTTCCCATGGTACAACCTGGCATCGGCACAGTAGTGACCAATCAGCTCCTTAGTTTCCTGGGCACCTCCGCACATTGTATCTTCTCTTCACACATCTGAAAGACACTTTGTTTACACATAGCTTTGGTTCATGGATGAGAGGGAGAGAAGAAAGAGAGAGAGAGGAGAAAGAGACATAGAGAGAGAGAAGAGAGAGAGATACATAGAGAGAGAAGAGAGAGAGAGAAGAGAAAAAGGGAATGAGAGAGGGAGAGATATAGCTATTGGATACTAGGTTAAGGGAAAAACTTATTGTTTTCTCACCTAGAGCATTAATAAAAATATATAATATATAAAGAAAATATAAGTATAGTGGAAGAGCATATTTTCTACCTTGACAGTAGCAATTTCAGATATCCAGTGGCATTGAGGTTTTTATTGATGAAGAATGGCCCCACTATCTTTGTACCCCATATACCACACCATGCCTTCAATTTTTGTGTTCCAACAGTCTTGGAGGGATCTATCCAATGTGGGTTAAGTGTCAGACCAATAGCGGTGGTTTTGTTTGTTTTCACCATTCACAAAAAAGTTTGCCTCATCACTGAACATAATGTTCTGTGTAAACTGAGGGTCGTGTTCCAATTTTTGTTTTGCCCATTCTGCAAATTCAGTGCGCCGATCTGGGTCATCCTCGCTGAGATGCTGCAGCAGTTGGATTTTGTAAGGGTGCCATTTGTGAGTAGCTAATATCCGCCGAAGGGATGTTCTACGATGATGCTCCAGTGACATGCGGTGAGTGCTACGCTGTGGGCTTTGCTGAATGAGGCTAGGACAGCCACTGATGTTTCTTCATTAGTAACAGTTTTCTTGCATCCACATTTTGGCTAATCCAACTCTCAATCTGTTTCACGAAATTTGACAAGCTGTTTGCTAACTTTAGCATGGGAGATGGGTGGTCTCGTAGGGGTATTGCATTGAAATCTGCTGCAATGACCTGGGTACTGCGTTCACCAGACATCAACACAATTTCTATCCGCTCCTCACGTGTTAACCTTTGCGACATGTCAATGGCTGTAAGCAAAGAGAAACTTGTAAATAATCATGAAAAAATAAAATTACGTTAAAACCAAGCACACCATTGTTTTTCTTATGAAATTCTCATAAGTTTGATGTGTCACATGACCCTCTTCCCACTGAAAAAATAAAGTTGGATCCAAAATGGCCAACTTCAAAATGGCCGCAATGGTCACCACCCATCTGGAAAAGTTTTCCCCTCCCCATATACTAATGTGCCACAAACAGGAAGTTGATATCACCAACAATTCCCATTTTATTTAGGTGTATCCATTTAAATGGCTCACCCTGTACAGATATAGGTTACAGTTAACAAATTAACAATGACAGACTGGTACAAAGGGAAGAGGACCCTGTCCTTGCGAGCTTACATTTTACATTTTACAGGACAATGGGGAGGAGACAAATTTTAGTTGTTCTTGTAGGATTTTCCTAACATTTTCTTAGTTGCATTTTACAACAAAAGGCATGGTTCATAAACAGCTTGCAACACAACAAGGGGATCTCATTGTTTAAATGTATCAGTCAGGAAAAGGATACTAAATAATTTAACCGTACATCCCTAAGACCAGCACACAAAAAGATAGGCTCCCCTGACCTATGTAGGGGCTGGATCAAAGAGATGTTAAAAGGCTCCTCCTACCTCTACCTTCCAGTGCTTTCCTGTCCCTACAGGAGGCAGTCGCATGAGAAGTGCTCCTAGAGTGGAGATATTTTATCCTTCGGAATTTCATTGCACCAACTCAATGATTCCTGGTTGTGACACCACTCCTCTCCAGGGCTCTTTGAATTACCAGCTCCCTCCTGTTCCTCTAAAGTGGTATGCAGGGGTCAAAAATATGAGGTGAAAGGAAGGGGTGAAGATATAGCATGGTGTGGAGGCAGCACTGGTAAGTGTTCTGTGTAAATATTGTCTCGATTATTAGGCCACTAGGCTGATACTAGCTGAAACGTTTTTCTTCAGACGCTGGGCCTCGGGCCTCATGTGCTGAACTTTGGCTTCAGGAATGGAACTGATCCTAGGACCTCTGAGCTAAAGTTAGGCTGCATGACTGCGTTTGCTGACTCATGTTATGGTTGCTGCTCTTCTGTTTTTTCATGTTTGCGTACAGAGGGCCTCATTGTGAAGTTTAACTTATGCTGCAACCTCATGTTGGTCTTTATTTTGTGGGTAAATAACACTCAGATGTTTCCATTATTGTCTCGTCAGACCAGGTTCACTCTCCCTTCTCTATCTGTAAGAAGGCGAATGATGTGAAGTAGCACACTGCTCCCCAGCTGCGCCTCAGGGTGAATAATTGGCTCCTTCAGGTGGGGCTAGTCTTAAAATTGAGATGTACCACTCAGAGTAGGTTTATCCTGAGCCCACAAATGGATTACTCTCTTGCTGATGTACTTAAATGCACTGTGGAATTAATGGTGCTGTATAAGTGAATAAATATTATTATGTTATTATTAATTGTAAGTCCATGTCGCATCTCATGGCTCTGGCCTCGTGCCTTATGGCTCTGGCCTCATACTTTGTGCTTCATGCCTCTGTCACACATGACCCACTCCTCTGGGCTTATGGCTCCAGCTTTGTGCCGCATAGCTCCAGCCTCGTGCCTCATGACACTGGCATCTCACCTCAGGGCACCAGCCTCGATGCCCTGGCCTCATGCCTTGCATCTCCGTTCTTCACAGCTAGTGCCTTCGTCTTTCACGGCTCCTGCCCCCATGTCTCGTGCCTCGTGTCTGCTTAATAGGCAGCCATACTTTGATTACCCTAGTAATTGTACTTACTACTGTTTCAGAACAGGAGTCTGAATTCAGCTACTCTGCAGTCATGGCCAAAAGTTTTGAGAATGATACCAAAATTATATTTTCACATGATCTGCTGCCCTCTGGTTTTTATTTGTGTTTGTCTGATGTTTATATCACATACAGAAATATAATTGCAATCATATTATGAGTACCAAAAGGTTATATTGACAGTTAGAATGAGTTAATGCAGCAAGTCAATATTTGCAGTGTTGACCCTTCTTCTTCAGGACCTCTGCAATTCTCCCTGGCATGCTCTCAATCAACTTCTGGACCAAATCCTGACAGATGGCAGTCCATTCTTGCATAATCAATGCTTGCATTTTGCCAGAATTTGTTGGTTTTTGTTTGTCCACCGTCTCTTGATGATTGACCACAAGTTCTCAATGGGATTAAGATCTGGGGAGTTTCCAGGCCATGGACCCAAAATCTCTATGTTTTGTTCCCTGAGCCATTTAGTTATCACCTTTGCTTTATGGCAAGGTGCTCCATCATGCTGGAAAAAGCATTGTTGGGCGCCAAACTGCTCTTGACGGTTGGGAGAAGTTGCTCTTGAAGGACATTCTGGTACCATTCTTTATTCATGGCTGTGTTTTTAGGCAAGACTGTGAGTGAGCCGATTCCCTTGGCTGAGAAGCAACCCCACACATGAATGGTTTCAGGATGCTTTACAGTTGGCATGAGACAAGACTGTGGTAGCACTCACCTCTTCTTCTCCGAATAAGCTGTTTTCCAGATGTCCCAAACAATCGAAAAGGGGATTCATCAGAGAAAATGACTTTACCCCAGTCCTCAGCAGTCCACTCCCTGTACCTTTTGCAGAATATCAGTCGGTCCCTGATGTTTTTTCTGGAGAGAAGTGGCTTCTTTGCTGCCCTCCTTGAAACCAGGCCTTGCTCAAAGAGTCTCCGCCTCAGAGTGCGTGCAGAAGCACTCACACCAGCCTGCTGCCATTCCTGAGCAAGCTCGGCACTGCTGATAGTCCGATCCCACAGCTGAAACAGTTTTAAGATATGGTCCTGGCGCTTGCTGGTCTTTCTTGGGTGCCCTGAGTCTTTTTGACAACAATGGAAGTTCTTGATGATGCGATAGATTGTTGACTGAGGTGCAATCTTTCCAGCTGCGATGCTCTTCCCTGTTAGGCCATTTTTGTGCAGTGCAATGATGGCTGCACGTGTTTCTTTAGAGATAACCATGGTTACTGTAAGAAACAATGATATCAAGCACCAGCCTCCTTTTAAAGTGCCCATATGGGCGTGCTATAGAGCAGAGACTGTGCTTGTGCTGTAAGGGGGCGGCAAAGGCGATATGACGCGATTTCCGTCATAATGTATTGCAAAATTCTAAAGCGGTGGCAGAAGCAGACCTCTTTGGGCAGCTTTCTTGTGCAACGTGGGTCCACTGACTGAAGCTGGTCCTATTGCCTAAAGACTTTCTCTCCCCTCCTTGCCATCTTCTACACAAGAGTCTTTAGAAAACTTAATGTTAAATTAGTCTTCACTCTTCATACAATATTCATGTCATAACACTGTACAGTACTGTAGTGTAATTTCTCATTGTTTGTAGTAAAGACTATAATTATTCTCTTTAAAATGTGTTTTCCTATTTTTTTTAAGTATCTAAAATGGAGTAATTGAAATTTCAATGCTTACTATGGAAATCATTGCACAGAAGAAGAAATCCTCCAGCGAATCCAGAAGAGGTAAGTATAAAATCAGACTTTTTATACTTTCATATTAAAATTATACAGTGCAAGCAGTGGATACCTCAGAACAGGGAGGAAATCCTACTCCTATAGAGTCTTAAGTCCCCATCACACATAACGAGATCGTTAGCGAGATCGTTGTAACGTCACATGTTTTGTGACGTAACAGCAGCTATCAGGCCCCTGCTGTGAGATCGCTGATCGTTACAAAGTGCTCTGGGTCATTTTTTGGTCGTAGCGCTCCCGCTGGGAATGCTGCATAGCTGTGTTTGCAAGGCACAATGACCAACAATCTCAATACTACTCCCGAGAGTGACAATTCCCAACAACCTCTGTATCATTCTGGATCATTGCTGAAGTCACTGGTGAGATCTGACTGTTTGACATCTCACCAGCAACCCCAAAGTGACGTACCAGCGATCCCTACCAGGTTGTATCGTTGGCGGGATTGCTGGTGCATCGCTACGTGTGATAACAGGCACTATATATTATTATTTATTATTATTATTATTATTTATATAGCGCCATTGGTTCCATGGCGCTTTACATGTGTAAGGGCAGTACAACGAATAAATCATACAGGTACATTAGGGCAGAGATCCTGTCCACAAGGTCCCACAGTCTAGAGGGGATGGGTGGGAGATAGTAAGAGGTGGAGAGGTGAGATGGTGCAGCGGATTAGGTCTCAGTGTGGGTTATAGCCTTGAAGGAAGAGGTGGGTCTTCAGGTTTTTCTTGAAGGTTCCAGGGTAGGGGAGTGTCTGATGTGGTGTGGAAGAGAGTTCCAGAGTATGGCGGATGCACGAGAAAGTCTTGTCTGCGGTTGTGGGAGATGGAGATGCGGGGGGAGAAGAGAAGCAGTTCTTGAGAGGAGCGCAGGTTGCATGAGGGGTGGTATCGGGAGACTAAGTCAGAGATGTATGAAGGGGACAGGTTGTGGATGGCCTTGTATGTATGTCAGGGTTAGGGTATTGAATTTAGATCTCTGGGAAGTAGGGAGCCAGTGGAGGGCTTGGCAGAGGGGGGAGACAGGGGAGTAAACGGGGCGACAGGTGAATGAGTCAGGCAGTGGAATTGAGGATGGTTCGGAGGGATGTAAGGGAGAAAGTGGGGAGGCCAGTGAACAGGAGGTTGCAGTAGTCAAGGCGGGAGATAATGAGGGCGGGACAAGCGTTTTGGCAGTGTCATGGTCAAGGAAGAACAGATCCGTGAGATGTTTTTAAGCTGGAGGTGGCAGGAGGTGACGAGGGCCTGGATGTGTGGCTTGAAGGAGAGGGCAGAGTAGGTGCAGTCTTTGACAGTGATGGTTAGGTTGGGTAGGGGGAGGGAGAGCGACTTGGGGGAAGACATGAACTCTGTTTATCCATGTTGAGTTTGAGGAAATGAGCAGAGAAGAAGGATGAGATGGCGGACAGGCAGTGTGGGATTTTGGATAGCAGGGAGGTGATGTCAGGGCCGGAGAGGTAGAGCTGGGTGTCTTCGGCGTAGAGGTGGTATTGAGGCCGTGGGATTCAATGAGTTGGCCTAGGCCGAGGGTGTAGATGGAGAAGAGTAAGGGTCCCAGGACTGAGCTTTGGGGAACTCCAACACATAGGTGGTAGGGTGAGGAGGAGATGTGGGAGTGGGTGACGCTGAAGCTCCGGTCTGTTATGTACGAGGAAATCCAGGAGAGGGCTATGTCAGTGATGGCAAGGGATTCTAGAATTTGAAGCAGGAGGGAGTGGTTGACTGTGTTGAAGGCAGCAGAGAGGTCGAGGAGGAGAAGGATGGAGTAGTGTCGCTTGCTCTTGGCGGTCAGTAGGTCGATTTGTGACTTTGGTTAGGGCTGTTTCGGTGGAGTGGTGGTGGATTGCAGGTGGTCAAAGAGCGAGCACGAGGAGCGATGGGAGGACAGTTCTGAGTAGACATGTTGCTCAAGCCATTTTGAGGCGAAGGGGAGGAGAGATATGGGACGATAGTTGGAGACTGTTGCTGGGTCGAGGGAGGGTTTTTTGAGATGGGTGTGATACACAGTGACTTATTTAAACTTAGTGACCTAAAAGGGGAAGGGGGGAAAAGGATCAGGAGTACTGATCCAATTAGTCATTGTTAATTGCATAGCTCATTAACACCCTCCTTTCTGCAGGTAACCAAGTAGTCAGAACAATTTAGAAGCATGCAAAGAGTGGATAAAAACATGGACATTAGTTACCAAGCAGTCAGTAGAAAAACCAGAGAAATAAAATGTAATGCAGTGTTGGGATGCATAAATTGTATAAGTAGATATGATTGCTCACAGCGTCCCAGGTGTGGGTGTAGCAGGCAGGATATTAGCTGCCTAGAGCTGTAAGTAACAAGAGCAGAAAGAACAGATCCTCTGAGATGTGAGGATGTGAGTCAGAGGAATCCTGTCCCTTTGGGACGTGGGGGGAAGCCTGTTCTCTCCATGTGAGAGACACCCGTCCCTTCACTGGTGTGTGAGCCTGAGACCAGAAGACAGTGGGTTGTGATGGCTTGGTAGAGTTGGGAAGACTGGCCGAAACCTGAAGGGGTTCGCTCTGGCGTGTTGGCGCAGCCGTGGTTCTGGAGGTCCAGGCTTACCCTTGAGCTCAGGAAGCTAAACCCTGGTCTGGGCCTGAATAGGCTTTAGTCCATGGATGTATTATGATAGACTGTGTGTATGCGATAGCCTATAGTCCATGGATGTATTATGATGGACTGTATGTGTGTGTGTATGGGCCCTGTGATAGGTTGGAGTCCATGTAGCCCCACAATGTACTGTATGCTGTATAGCATGTGAGAAACTGGGGATGTCTCAGAGGCCAAGTGGCCATAACTGCCATTGGGACCAACTGTAAGGCCGTAAGGGTCCCGTTGACTAATGTATGAGATGTGCGGAGGCTGTGTGCAGTGTAGCAGCCTGTATGAGGCTGTGTGGCCTGTGTGAACAGGGGTGTACCGGCTGCGAACTGGATCCTTGTGGGTCTGTATAGGTCTCGTATATTGTGTGAATATGTACTATAGGTGAAGGTATAAGGGTTGTAAATACTGCCATGTATATGTAAAGTGCAGATAAGGCTAGGCGGCGGTATCCGCCAAAGGAGCAGTGATCAGTGCTCCTGTTATTCTATGGAGCTGTGATTAGTGGTCCTGTTATTCTATGGAGCAGTGATTAGTGCTCCGGTTATTCTGTGAAGCTATGATTAGTGCTCCTGTTGTTCTATGAGGCTGTGATCAGTGTTCCTGTTATTCTATGGAGCTGTGATCAGTGCTCCGGTGTATATAATATATCAATGTCTTCTAAAGTGTACATGGGATATGTGACCTACTGTTATGTGAACTGTAAACAATGTTCAGTTACATATATGATGTATGCGGTTTATGACGGGACAATAAACTGCTGTATATAGTGTTACTTTAAAAAATGGTTGTTGGTGTCACATTTCGCTGTCAAGCGAGTTCTCCATGTGCCCTGGGCGTGCGCTACCTCACAATGTGTATATCGCTGTTAAGGTATATAAAGGACACAGATATATAGATTAGAAAATGTTTCTTTCGGCTAAGTAATGCAGATTTAGAATAATAGTCTCAAATATACGTATTGCACATCCCATTAATTATATTGCATAATTAAGTCTTGTCTGATGTTCAGACCTGCTCGAGCTTGGGTATGCAACTTAAAGGGAACCTGTCACCTCGATTTAAGCCCCTACACTATCACTAGCTGTTCCTTCACTTTCCTAGCTGCTCCCTATCTATCTTTCTGTGAGCTAAAGGGGCCCTATAAAACTGGAGAAAAATAACTTATAACTTATATAGATGTCCCTGAGGCTGGGGACTGGAAAGGCGGCCCAGGCTCCATGTTCCTCTCCTCGCTGGGCGGCATTATTCTTCATTCATCGCCACTCCTCTATTTGGAATCTCCTGCCCTCTGTACAGCTAGTATGCAGCGGCCGCTACGTCACATCCGGCGCGGTGCATTAAGGGGCCAATCGCATGATCGGCCCCAGTGCATTATGGGCCTTATCACGTGATCAGCCCGGATTCAATAAGCGCATTGCGCGGAGCCGGGCTGATCACGTGTTCAAGCCCATAATGCACTGGGGCCGATCATGTGATCGGCCCCAAAATCCACCGCGCCATATGTGACGTAGCGGCCACTGCATACTACCTGTACAGTGAGCGGGAGATTCCAAATAGAGGAGGTAGCGATTAATAAAGAATAATGCCGCCCAGTGGGGCGTGCGCTGCCGGATCGAGGAGGGGAGAATGGAGCCTGGGTCCGCCTTTCCAGTCCCTAGCCTCAGGGTCTTCTGTAAGTTATAAGTTATTTTTCTCCAGTTTTATAGGGCCCCTTTAGCCCACAGAGGATAGATAGGGAGCAGCTAGGAAGGTGTAGGGATAGCTAGTGATAGTGTAGGGGCTTAGATCCAGGTGACAGGTTCCCTTTAAAAACCCAAAATGATTCTCTGTTAAGGACTTTCCTTTGAAAATTGCCACCCCGCAGGAATTTTTTTTCTTTTTTCTACAATCTAAGTTTATTGGTATTTGAAGAAAAATTTAGGACAAGCAAGGTACTCATTGTATTTGAAATACAGATCTCAATATCATATTAAAACATATTTGGTGACAATAATAAGACTTATATATCCAACACCTTTGGCTAAGCAAAGATTCCACACCTTCCTCAGTCTGTTATATACACAAACCAAGAGGTGGAATCGCCATCATGTAAAATGAAGAAAAAGAAAATAACATATCAAATAAAGGTAACAGAAAGTAGGGAAGGAAAAAAATAGAAAAGAGGAGGGGAAGGCAACGGTTATAAGATAAGAGAAAATGATAGAGGAAAATGATAAAATAAAAAGCCACATGGGCTTAAAACTACCGTGCCATCTATTGGCTCTCCACTTAAACAAAAACAGTCTGTAATCATATCAGCAACAAACAATAAAACATTTAGACCAATATGTTGAGAAATATTTGGTACCATATTTCCCCCTATGCATTCAGCATATATATTCAGATTAGGTAATTACTCTCAACCTCAAAATCTTTCCCGGAGTTATATGGGGTAGGGATAGGATTTGACACATGGAGGAATGGAGCAGGGGAATGGGCTACAGTAAATAAGGAAAGACATCAATGTTTAAGGAAACTAGAACCCAAAAGAAGACATAGAGAAGGATTTTTGCACCCAAAATCTGACTATAGGCGGTTTTCTCTAAAAGATTCGGAGAATGTAGGGGAATCTCTAAATAAAATCCAAGGACTCCACACCCGCAGAAATTCTCTTTGGATCCTGAAATTTCCGCTGTAAGATCCCCCATGCGGAAAATGTTATCCATTTCTAATAACCAATCATTCAGTCTAGGCTCCGCCGGGTTTTCCAGAGTCTGGGGATCATCAAACGGGCAGCAGTTAGACAAAATCTGAGAATATCTGCTTTTAGAGATCTAATTGGATCTGGGAAGATTGCTAGTAGAGCAGCTGCGGCTGACGCCGAAGTCTTCTTTCCTGAGATTGTGGAATATATGTCGAAACTGAATTCCAAAAAGGCCGGACCCCCTCAAAGCCCCACCGTATGTGGAGCAATGTGCCCTTGTCTTTGCCACACCTCCAACACATATCTGAGACTGAAGGGAATATTGAAGTGCAAGGTGGTCGGGCAACGTACCAGCGAGACATTAATTTAACATTTTTTTCTTGGGCCCGGCAGGCCATGGACATTTTGTGCGCCATGATGCAAGCTTTATTCCAGTCCTCAACGGGGAATA